>PVJX010001395.1:0-165157 GCA_004027295.1 Dolichotis patagonum | reverse complement strand
TATTAATTCAAGTTAAACAAGAGATAAGTAAATTAATAAAAGAAAGGCTGGGCATCTCTTAGGAAGACACAGAAGAATGGAGGAACACAAAAGGAGAGAAACGTTTCATGAAGAATATTTTAAAAAACCTAGAATTCATGAAGCAGATCCAAAGAGATTACCAGCAAACTAAAGACTCCATAGAAAGTTGGCAAAACTCCTTGAAAGAAACTAAGGATAGACTATCAAAAATAGAACACAGGCTTGCAATGTGTGATCATGAAAGGGAAGATCTCTTAAAAATAACAAGGGAGCAGGCAGTAACCATTGGAAGGCTAGAGGACGGCAAGAGGATCTATAACTTAAGAATAAAGCATGTGAATGAAGAAGCAGGAGTCAAAACAGAAGAACTGCAAAGGCTATTCACAGAAATTATTAAGGAAAACTTCCCAAACATAGAAAAAGGAAATGATATGCAGACGTCTGAAGCATACAGAACTCCAGCCACCTACAACCCAAACAGAGCTACACCCAGACACATAATAATCAAGATCCCAGAAATTCAATATAAGAACAGAATAGTAAAAGCCATCAGAGAAAAGAAACAGATCATCTATAAAAGAAAACCCATCAAAATCATGGCAGATCTCTCAACACAGACCATCAAGTCAAGAAGAGCTTGGAGTGGAGTAATTCAAGCCCTGAAGGAGAACAACCTACAGCCCAGATTGATGTATCCCACAAAACTCTCTCTAGAAATTAATGGAGAAACAAGATGCTTCCATGACAAAGAGGAACTGGGAGAATTTGTGACCACCAATCCAACCCTACAAAAAATACTAAAGGACATTTTAGAAAGAGAGAAAAAGAATACAAGCATTTCAGGAAGAGTGGCAGCAAGGCCTCAGTGAATGGGGCAGACAGTGGAGTGGAAGAGAAAAATAAACTATCAATGGCAGAAATAGAATAGCAGAAATGAGGCAGAGAAGATTGGCTATAATCTCTAATATAGAGGGCCTCGAAATACTAACAGAGAGAAACACAGGCAGAGTAGATCAAGAGATAGGGTCCATTGAGATGCTCTATATAAGGAGGCAGTGGGACCCAAAACAAAACAGTGCACCCAATGGGAGTGAAAGGGGAGGAATTGTCTAAAGAAGGAAGGCAGAGGATATTGTTAATGGGGTAACAAGATTTAAAATCTACATTATTCTCATCACTCTGCCTGGATGGGTTACATGCTGTTCCCAGTTTGTCTACTTACACTAGACTTGAGGACAATGTAAGCTATCCCAAAAATAAGAAGACATTATATGGTAATCATCCTTAATTTCCTATCAACTTAACCAGAAGCCCTGTGTAACTTATACTGTCCTATCATGACTGATCTTATTTGAATTTGGTTTGTTAGATTGCTGTTTTGTATTGACTGATTTTATTTAAATCTGTTATGATTGATAGCATCAAGTCTAAGAGTATAAGCAACTACTCTAAAGATGACAAGATTCACTAAGATACCCACTCTGGTTTGATTATTGACTGCTTTTGAAGTGTTATCATATCTCCAATGCTTTGTTTTTATTAATGTTGTTATATACTGCTGAGATATCATGGTAACCATTGTAGATCACCTTGTATTGTGGTTTTATATGACTTTTTGCTTCATGCTTTTCTAGGAATTGTTTTGTTTTATCTTGCTTTGTTTTATTTTTCCGTCTAATATGGAAATCAATACACAAACTTGTCTCATTTCTCTATAATGACACCTTATTCAATGGATTTGTTGACTCATTAATATAAAACTCTTCTGGGCCAATAGTGTGACTAATTTGTGACTGAATGAAGCTTATCTAAGGTATTTTCTTGGTGAGGCGCATCACAGGCTTTCGCACTTGGGAGCCCTAGACAACACTTGGGAGCCCTAGACAGTGTTTCAGTACTACCTTGTGGGCCATTTCAAACAGTGAAATCACCAGTGAAAAGCACAGAAGTGCAAAAAATGTAGCATTAAATAGATCGTGAAAGGGATAATTGTTTACAGCATGAGAACTGAAGGGAAAAGGCAGGCTGTAGCCTTGTTTGACCTCAGCTGAGACAGGGGCTTTAGCAAACTTCTGTGCATGACCAAGAAATGATTGCACGCATTGATTTTGAAGTGACAGATACTTTTTAGCAAGTCAGCTAATTTGTAGGTACAGAATCTGAAAATAATGATTTATTATAGAACCATTTCTTAAGTATATTAAATACTGAACCTTAACCAGACTACCTAACTTCCATGAAAGCAGTGAATACCAGAACTAATTTCTGTACTGTGTGCATTGGCTTGACCAGAGTATGCTGTCTGCCGTAACCATCTTCCCGCATCCCAGAATTCTCTGCACCAAGCAGATGTCAAAAGGAGAGGATGCCTGTAAAGGGCCAAGTGGGAAGTTTTAGAGATGAAGCCTGGATATGGTTTACTTCATTTCCTCCACATTTCTTTGGCCCCAGCTAATTGCAAGGGACCCTGGGAAATATCCTTTTTCCTACTTAGCACCACAGACAAAAGAAGCAGAATTTGATGAACACAATAGCATTTTCTTCCTTCCAGAAAGACCTAGTGATATTTTTATGTTATTTTTATTTTCCTTGTGTCATTTTTCTATGTCCCTTTAAGAAATGCTAGAGACTTCTAGCTTATATGTGTTGGGATTCAGTGGAAGACAATAGTGAGAGTTGCAGTTTTATTTTGCATGCAGTGAAAGTTTTCTGGTGTGCCTGGGTAAATGAGCTGATTATTGTCTTACACTTAATTGTGTATTTCAACAGTCTTTCTCAAAATTAAAAGTTTTCCAAATGAAATGACTTCATTTAAAATTGAAATATATTCAGAGATTCATTTTTTTCCTTGTCAGTAAATTTTCTCCAGACAGGTTCTTGCCTCCTATAATTGAAAGCAACCATAATAATGAATTTGATTGCATGACTTTTACTATTACTTTTGAGGTAATTGCCAGATTGGCACACACAGTAATTTGTATGTGAGAGGTGCTCAGAAGTGAACATTTCCATTCAGTCATCTCCCTGGAACTCAGACACGTCGCTGCTTCTGGCTACAGAATTGGGACCAGTAATTGAAGCTTTGAGATGAGCTGTGCATCTGTAATAGGCTGCTTCATGTGTGATCAGCCCCGCTTTGGGAGGCAACCCTGAGCTGATCGCTATGCTATTCTGGACCCTAAAGTAATAGTGAGAGCAGTAGTAGTAGTTGATAGTAGTAATAGCTGCTGCTGCTGTTGTTGTGGTGGTGGTGGTAGTAGTAGTAGTAATAGTAGTAGTAGTAGTAGTAGTAGCGACAGTAGTAGTTGTAAGAGAAGTTGTAGCTGCTATTGTCATTGTAGCAACAGCAGTAGCCGTAGGTGTGATTATTTAAAAATATACCAGAAAACGTGCAGATGGGAGTGGAGTCAGGAGAGCCACAGCTTCAGGATGTACAAATATAGAGACCGGATGAAGAAGGCTGAAAGATTAGGACGAATATTTAGGAGTTTCTCACTTCTGCTTTCAATTCTAAATTTGAGGCTAGGTTAATTGAATTTTTTCTTCAGTAGAAAGGGGTACACATTTTTCCTCTGCTCTGCAAAGAGAACAGTGGTTATTCCCTGAGAAACTAAAATGCTCATATGAATTGAAGGTAAACAAGCCATATGGCTGTGGATCTAGTCTCTCTGCAGGAGCTGTCTTTATAAAAGGCTGTATTTACCTAGCTTTCTTACCAGGGCTGATAAAGCATGTGCTCTTAGAGACCACTGTCTTTGTCCTTTAATTAATTTTTAAATTCATAAAATGTTAATTACTTAAGATACCATACACTGTCACTCTGGTATATATGCTTGCGATGCTAAAGCAATGCTAGACATTTGATATTTGTGATTCTCTGTTTTCCAGTATAAATATGTATATTCTTTGACCTTTTTGTGTCTTATCACATTATCCTTCAGTGTCTAATTGATGAAGATGGAGAAATGGGCTTGTGTTCAACCTGTCCCTAAAATATACTTGGAAGACATGTCTTTGTGATTTTTGAGTTTCACCGTTATGGAAAATGCTTAATTCTCCAGCTTGTCTGTAATTAGTTAATGTGCCTTTATTGAACATCCACTGTGTTCACAGCCTTGTGATGAGCATTCCTGGTGAATAGCCAAGAAACAGCTTTAAGAAATCAGTCCTACATGTATTGTAGGAATAGTTACAAAGCCTGTTGGCTAGCAACCTCTTCCTCTTCTTACTTGGATCTTGTTGTTGGCCATTGCTTTAGCATTTTTTTTTTTTGGTCACTAGATATTCATAAGAGAGAAAAAAACTGCTGAGAGTTGCAATTTATTCCAATTTCTTTTGGATTTGGCCTAGTTTCTTTGAGGCTTGGGCCTGAGGGCTATCCTAATTTATATGATTTTTTGTGCACTATTGTGCACTATTGACAGGAAAGGAAAATTAACCTCAAATCCAGTAGTGATAATGAAGCCCCAGTTTAACTCACTCATGTGTCCTAGGGGGCAGTTTCTTTTATTGCCTGTCTGTGCAGTTGTGCACAGGTAGCAGCACTTGCGTGTCTGGTGGAAGAAACCTTTGTCTTGGGGATTTGACCTTGATACCCAGTAGAGATTCTTTCCCACATTCATCTACCCTTCAGGGCCTATGAATTGGTTCTTGGATTTAAAATAAAATTCTAGGTATTGGGTGAGTAGCTTAGTGGTGTCTTGTGTGCTTAGCATGTGTAAGGTCCTAATTCAATCCTCAGCACAGTCACAAAATAAAAACAGAACCCCTTAAGCCCTAAAGGCCTTGTTGTACTCTGGAATGTTCATGATATAAAACACACTAATAGATGAGTTGAGAGGTGTCTGGGAGCAACACTTTTCCTTTATTGATAAAGGAAGTGCTGTGGGCATGTTGGAGAATACCTATAACCACAGCACCCTGGGAGACTGAAGCAAGAAGATTGTACGTTAGAGCCCAACCTGAGCAATTTAGTGACTTCACAAGACCCTGTCTCAAAATAAAAAAATAAAAAAAGGCTGGGTTGTAGCTTAGTGCACAGGCCTTGGTTTAAATCTCTAGAACCAAAAAGAAGAAGAAAGGAAGAGAGAGACAAAGAGAGAAAGACAGAGAGAGTTTGAAGCCACCTAATATTGTAAGAACTAAATACTCAGCCACATTCCAAAAGTAAGATAATTTATCTGTATATATGAATGGCTTATGAGGGTGTGTGGTTATTTCTTTTCTTCTTGTTTGCCTTCTTCTTAATGGCCCTGGTTTCTGTGGACCTGGAAGGTGTGTGACTGGGCAGCAGTTACAATCTGTTAACTTCTCATGGTGTAAGACAAGACAGAAGATGAAGATAAAATATTGTTTTAATATTCCCTTTCCTTAGTTGTCAGCAGCTTTAGGGATTCACAAATAGCTTGTGGCTTATAAATATTAAATAAAGGATTCATTATTGGAAAGCATCAGCATGACTAACCAAACCCAGAACCCAAGTGATTTAGGTGATCAGTGTGCTATTTGTAATGAGAAATTCAAGACCGAAGAGCAAGTTTCTAATCTCTTTAAACATTCAAGAATATAGTTACTGTGAGAAAATAGTGGGAAGCCTCTAGGAGTAGAATCTTGTTGATCACCTTGAATCTGAACCCTCCAGCATTTTTATAGCAGAGAAGGCAATATAATAATTCTACATTTATGTAAGGGTCATAGTTTTATCACCATATTCTTTGAGTTTAGAGAGATAAGAAAATGAAACAGTGAAGATACATAAGCATGGACTGAAATAGTTTTTATAAAGCCTACACACTTTTAGGTATAGGAGACTTATGAAACATCTTAGAATGTTCAGCTGGGACCCACTTTTTTAGAATTCAGCAAAAGCTGAGTCTTTTACAGAATCAACTTTGATAAATTGATTAGAGATTTTCCCCTTGTGACTCTTCATTCTTTCAAGCTTATATGGACAACATATTATAAGAGAGCAGAATCACTAAGTGTAGGCACTAGGATTTCTAAGATCTCTTGCTGAATGGGCAGGACATTCTGTACACCTTAGCATCCCTCATGACATTATCCTGTTATGCCATTCAGCAGTACAGCACGACACCAAGAAGATTGTCAGTTATGCTCAGCCTTCTAGAGACATGTATTGTTCTCTTTTAAGAACATGCCATTCGGATTTTTTTAAAGCCTTACTATTCTAGGAAAACATTCCATTATCGGGCAAATTCTTGCCTGTGACCACTGAATCACCTACAGAAAGGAGTGCAGGTATATATTTTTAGATGAAATTTAACACTGTCCTCATGCCCATATCTGCATTGATTAATTATGTTTGATCCAAAATAACCGAGATATCAGTAATACTTTATGATTACTACAATCTCCTCTTTAGTTTCATTTTCCCTTTAATGTCAATTTTTCCAAGACAGAGAAATAGAAAGACAAGCAGATCATCTCCTTTTGGGAGGCATAAACTCTCATCTAGGAGAGCTTGACGACAACACTTCACACCTAACAGTCAGCCTAGAGTGTGTCTCCATCATCTGCAGAATCAGAGCCTGTTTTGTCACCTCCATGTTTGGTGGCCCAATCATCTTACTGTTGTACCCAGTGCCAGTTCACTGGGAGTCTTTGGAGTCCTCACTGCTTGATCCTCTGTGGCAGCTCCTACTGGAACTCTAGCAAACGATTTCCGCACCCAACTTTGCAACTGCTCCCACAAACATTAGTCTGTTAAGTCCTCATTTTACTTTGAGGAAGACATTAGTATCAGCTGTTGATTTTAAAGGTGGGGTATCTGAGCTCTTGAACTGTTCAAAATGACACAAGGAGAAAATGAGAGTTGGGTTTGGAAATTTGAATTGCTTCGCTCTTTTCTTGCTCTAGGCTGCCTAAGGTGTAGTTGCATCTTGCTTTGAGGCTGAAATTGTCATTGTTTTCCTCTACTTTCCCCAAAACAGTGATAAAATAACATCATCATATAACTGTGGCCTCATGCTTATGCTGCTAGGGGAGCCTCTTGGCCACAGGGACCTTGTCTCCAAGACCCTGGTCCAGCCCTATGTCTGTGGATTTGCGTTGAAGTATTAAAAGTTCACTTTTCTCATGTTTCCAGATTAAGAACCTTCTTTTCTGTTCTGCCAACACATTGAAGAAATGGGCCCTGTATCTTTCTTTTCTAAATATTCTGGATAATTATATGTCGCTGTCTCTTTCTCCTTCAGACACATATGTTAGGACTCATTTTGACATGACCTGGTAGTGTTGCTGTGGCTTCTTTCCTGACCCCCAGCCTTCTAGGCTGTGTCCCCACTGATGCTGAATATATCTCAGCTCTCCTGGTAGATGCGGACTTGCTCAGAGTGAGTGGGGAATTTAGAAATATTCTGGTCCAGTCCACTTCCAAGACAAGAAAATGGTTGCAACATGGTCCCAGAGGACAGGCTTTCCCTGCAAGTGAGGGTACCATCCACATCTTGGGGCTTGCAGACCCCAGCCGGAGCTGAATCCTTCTGTACCCTATCATTCTTTCCATCTGAAATTTTCCCTGACTCTCCCCAGCCTGCCCAGTGCAGCACAGGTTTCTTTGTCGGGTGTTGAGACACTCTCCATGACCTAATTCCAGCACGCTGTTGGAATTATCTCCCTCTAATCCCCAAATCGATGTTCCAGCCAAAATGCACTGCTGACCATTCTTTCAGCATGCCCGCTGCTTTCCTGCTTCCTTGCCTCTTTGAGGTAATTCTCTCTTCCCAGAAGCCCTCCTGCCCCCATCTCGTGCCATCTTTTACACTCAACGCTCTCTGGTTCTTCTCTACTTGGAACAAAAGGACCTTTTCCATATATGAGAACTCAAATCATTTGACTTCTCTGCTACAGATTTAACTTAAGTCCTCCTTGCATCATATTTATTTCATGCTCACCTTATCTCCCTATTAATTCTAAGCAACTTCAGAGCAAGGAAGAATTGTACCTTGTTTACCCCTGTATCACTCTCCCCCTAACCAAGTGGATTGGCCTGGCCTGGGGTGGCCAGTTTGGTGACCAGATAACTTAAAACATGACAGAAAGACTGCTTGGAAAGGTCTGACTAACATTTAAGGAATATTTAAGGACTTGAGTTCTTTTCCTAGAGAATTATAAGTTGGCTCTATTGAGTTGAAATTAGCTTAGATTTTTAAGAAGTTGTAAAAATGCTCAGGGGGAGCCATGCTTTGCCTTTTCCCATCATTTCTTGCCAAACCCACCCTGTGGCATTTGCTGAATGTCTAAACGAGGCTGTGTCCTCCGATAGTAAATACATCTCCCATCACTGTCACATCTCGTGTAGCTGGGCCTGCTCATTCTTGGGAGAGAGAAGTGGATATTCATGTTCTGGGAACTGGTGCTATGTTTGACAGATATTGTGGACCTGCTAAGTGAATCATCATCTCCAGAATTGAAGACTTCTCATTACTTATGTAAATGGCTATCAGTGTGTCTAACCCTGCCATGTAGATATGCTTAGAAGTAATCTACCTACCACAAAGGAAAACTTACTACTTAAAAAAATATGCCTCCCATATCTATTGACCTTTGAGTGATGAGTGAGGTGAGTGAACAGAGTACATGTGAATTTGTGATAATAATAAATTATGCATAACAGATTGCACTGTCTGTTATTTGTTTGGTGAATATGGGCTAGCATGAGCTTGATTCTTTTTCAGACAAAATTTTTTTCGGCCCTATCTTCCTCCCACTGCCTTGACTTCATAAGCTGCAGGGAACTTGCTGGAGATGAGAGCTTGCTTTGCTCTTTTCTGTGTCCTGTGTCTGGAGGAACAATGAAAGGATTTAATTGGCCTTCACCAAAATTTATTGCTCCTTGACAGTTTGACCCCAGCAATTTACACTGTGTCTGTATGTAGCCAGTAATTGAACATTTTCACTAATTTTCTGTAGCTATCTCAAGGACAACACTCACCAGGAAAGTTGTATAGTTCAGTAACTAAGCAAACCAAAAAGCAGAATGAGCACCCATCACTTTGTCTACATCCAGGTAATACAGGATCTATTCCCAGACACAAGATGTAAGTTGAATCGTGTGAAGTTAGGGACTGAACCTAGAAAACGTAGTTTTCTGAACATTATTTTTTTCTGGGTCTAGACTTTTGGCCACCAGTAAACAAATAAAAATAACATATGAGCTTTGTGTGTATTGAAATATCCTCTTGTAACTATGTCACAAACTAAAAATATATTTAACCCAGTATATCAAAAGTATTGTTGTTTCAACATGTAATCAATATTTTAAGGATTAATGACGAGATATTTTACTTTGCTGTTGTTACTAAGGCCTTGAGGTCCAGTATATGTGTTACTCCCCTCAGTTTGGTGGCTGGTAGCCAACCTAGACATAGCCTGGTTAGGGTGTGATTGAGAAGTGAGAAGGTAAAGGAATAGCTATGTCGTTCCTTAGAAACTTCCTCTGAAATGAGACAAACAGTAAACATTCTGTGAGCCACATGACCTTTGTTGTTCTAGCCCTGTAGTACAAAAGTAGCTATAGACAATGCCTAACTAAAGACTATGGCTGGCTTCCGACAAAACTCTGTTTACAGGGGCTGGGGATTTAGCTCAATGGCATAAGCGCCTGCCTTGTAAATGCGTGGTCATGAGTTCGATCCCCAGTACCGATTAAGAATAAAACAAAACTCTGTTTACAAACATAAGTCTTGAGTGCATTTAGCTTGCAGGCTAGTTTGCCTGTCCCCATCTTAATTTTAAAACACTCTAACATGTAAATCAAAATAATTTCTCTTTGAAATCATGGTTTAATGGTGAGTAATGCTGTTTGTATTTAGAAACTATGAATACAGCTCTACAGTTGATTTCCTCTTTTATAAAACAATTGGTAATTCTCAGCCTGTCGTATTGTTTGTTTGCTGGTTTAGAAAATAGAAATGTTTTTATATCACTATTAATTGCAATTTTTCTTTCTTTTTCTTTCCTCCCACTCTTCATCTCTTCTGGCTGGAATAATATTTCTGCTGGTTTGACTGTTGTTTTCTTACTCATATTACCCTGTAAAAACAGGTAAGATTCTTCTGTTTCTTTTTGAATTTTGTGCCCAATATTATAAAAATTAACACGCAAGTTTTTGGTTCTAATTTAAGTATTCTAATAAATAGCATGATACAATTTACATAAATTTATTTGAAATGAGATTCCTTCCAGTTACAAGTAAATAGACACTAGTATAGAATATATGGTGAGGTGGATTTCAATTAAATGTTTTAAAATGTTTTATAAACCGTGATTAATACTTCACACAGGATCATAATAGATGGATACAGTATTATACTTAGTTTTTCATTCTCAAATTAGATATGTCTACCATAAACCCACATATTCCTTTATGTCTGTTAATGTGATTATGTTAAAAGGTTTTTTCCGTGAAAACTTTCTCACATCAGGCATGTTGGAAGGAGTTGTTTCTCTGTGTCTTGGCACTGGGGAGCGGGCGGGTGTGTTTTGTGAAGCTGTGAGCATGGCTATACTATAACTGGGCCATTTGGTTATGTAACAGGGAGGAGGCACCATCTTCACATTTGTTTTGATGCCTTGATATGAACCAGTTCTAGACCTTCCTGCACATCAGGGTGTAATAGGGACATTTAAAGGAAAAAGACACCAACATCTTTTCTCTCTTGTTGTGTTGTTGTATTGTGCCTTTGGGGAAAAATAAAAACATACCTTAAGGTTTCTTTTCTCCTCCATTTAAAATAGCTTAAACAATAACATCGCTCTGGCCCCCCTGGAGTCAGTTTCCTCTAGTTTTGCTGCTCCTCTTGTGGGTGGGTGATGTGGTAGGTGATTGAGTGAGTGATCTGCTGTAGTAACCAATGGAGCCCAGGGAGAGATCTTCCCATCTTCTTCGCAGACATGTCTGTGCTATCCACCTCCCTGTGTCACCAGAAGGAAAGAATCCCCCAGAAGACGTCCCTCACCTTCTCTCCTTTCCATCCCAAGTGTCCACATTCCTCTTCTCTAATTTAAAGGGTAAAAATACCTCCTTCAGCCACTGAGCACTGCTCTTGTCACTGGTGTCGGCTTCCCCCACCTCTTCCAGAAGTTGCATTATCAGTCGGGGAAGCCTCTCCGTGGGCATTGGCTTCTCTGTGCCAGCAGATCTCTGACAGCAGATCTCTACCAACATCGCAGGGCTTTCTCAGTTCCAAGAGGCACAAGCACGCTTTCCTCCCACTTGCTCCTTCTTTGTGTCCTTATCACTTGCCCTCCTTTTTGTTGTATGCCTCGCTCCTGTGTGTCACACACAATGTCGTCCTAGTGATGTTTCCCCAGCCATGAGCCCAGCGGTCCTTTGGAGGCCTGTGCTAGTCCCCTGTAGCACTTTATCCCCGCTGTATTCCCCCTTCTTCTCTCTGCTCCTCTCAGTTTGCCTTCTGCTCCCTAGCTATCCCTTGGGGTGCGGGTGTTCTTAAAAGCTCTGTTTTTAATCCCTGTTACTATCCTTCAGGAAGGTGTCATTATGGCTTCAAGGTGTCCATATATATGATCTGTCCCTGGCTGTCGTGTCACCTGCCCTGTAGTACACATACAGCTGTCTACACCCTAGCCCCCAAATAATATGTATCCCAGAGAGCATCCATCACTTTCCCTTCTCCCTTTTGAGCCACCATCATTATCACATCTGTCACTCGTCAGGGCACTGGGTCCACCTCTGTCCTGGGCCCCACTGTGGAATCACTGCCTTCCCATTCCCCCTTGCTGGCCCTTCAACCTGGGTTTGTCAGCTTCATCTTTGCACAGAAGAACTCTGACCCCATTACTGTCCTGCTCCAGAACTCTTCCTTGACTTTTCATTGTTGATCAGTAACTTAGAGCAGTGCTTGATGCAGTAAGTGCTCAGAAAACATCAGTATTTTCCTCGCCGGTGCCATCATTGTTGCTGTTTAAAGCCTTCTGTGATTGGGACCAAACTTCTCTTCTACTTTATTTCCCAACGGTGAAAACAGCAGGAATTCAGCGAGCTGTAGGTAGCTTCTCCCCAGGGTGAGAGATGAGGACCAGTGGGAAATGAGACTGGCCAGGGGCACAGGGAACAGGTTGGGGAAGGGCCTTTACTCAGACTTTTGAACTTCCTCCTGCCGGTGTTCTAAAGGATTGAGATAAAGTTGTGATATTCACATGTGCCAACCAGTGAAAACTACTCCTTTAATATACACTGGCCCCTCCCCATCTGATCCTATTGAAATCTATTTTTCATTAAAGAAGTGTTTACCCCGCCGTCTTTTTAAAGACTTTGTTCCCTCCCTGGCTCTTCTTGAAGTCTCCATGATGCCGTGAGCACCTCCAGGTTCCCGTCTTGTAGATGTGTCTGACACAGCTTCTGGGTCCTGTGGGGTGCAGTGGGGTGCTATGCACCTAGCAGGCATTCAGCAAGTGCTTCCAGGGATTCACATGTGACCTAAATGCTTTGGAGTATCTGCCATGTTGTAAAATTTCACAGTAGGTTTGTTCAGGATCACTATTTTTAGTGATTTTTTATTATAATATTTAGCCTTGGCCATATCCTGCCAAAGTCAATAAAGTCTGTTTAACTGAAGGAAGCCAAGCTTTGCTAGGTCAATTAGAGATCTATCAAGTCTAAATAGTTTTCTCCCCAGGCAAGGAGAAAATTGCCTGCCTTTTTCTTCTATCAGCTCTTTCCATGCCCTACCATCTCAGACTATCATCTGAACAACCCTGCACCTTTAGCTTCTCAAGGAAATGCTTACACACCATGATAACCTTCACTTTATTTTTCAGGGAGAATAACAAAGCAATTTCTTGTTAAGTTGCTTGTTTTAGTACTGCACTACTTTGCCAGTTCTTTTTTTTCCCCCAGCACTGGAGATTGAATTTAGGGCCTTGTATATTACCCTTTTAAAATTTTATCTTGGGACATGGTCTTGTGAAGTCATCTAGGCCCACTTTAAATTTGTGATCCTTCTGCTTCTGTCTCTGGAGTGCCTGGGATTACTGGTGTGTGCCGCGCGGCCAGCATTTTGCCAGTTCCTATTATACACACGCACATGCACACACATGTACAGAGAGGGTAAAACATGATGTGCAGCACCTAGCAACTAAATGCCCCCTTGTGAGCATTTTCCTACTTTTATTTCTAGAGCACATAATAGGAAGGCCAATTGTTGAGCTAAAACATCCCGCTTTACTGTATTTCTTAAATGTATCTGAAATAAAGACACAAATGTTCACATGAGAGAGAGATCACAGTTTGTGTTTACTGGAAGCAATACTAGCCCTGGGAGGACACCTAGTACCACCATAGCCTTCCGGGGCGGAGAAGAGATGGCTTTGCCTGGAACAGGTGTGTCATTGCAGGCATTGCAGTGGTCATGAGCAGGCCTGCTAAACACGTATAGGAGGACAAGGGCATGCAAACACAAGAGCTCTGGGAGATGGGGTTGCACCATTTGCTTTTCTAAAACAGCCCTCCTGGAGGCCACGTTGGTTGAGGACTGCAGAATCACGTGCACTGCTACCACAAAAGATAAGGCAATAGAGCAAACTGGGACACAAGTCTGAGGCTCTAAAATGCCATCATACATTATTTATACCTCCTGATACAAAATTATATTGCAAATGAATGTAAAGGAGAGAGATGATATTTCTTTTTTCCCTTGATGTTTGATTCAGGCTGGATACATTTCTTTATTTTATTTCAACCTGTCTGCTGAAATAGGCCAGATGTTATAGAAACGGGCTTTTCTCTTGAAGTGAGTGAAGTGGCTTAACTCAAGAAAATTTTCTTTGAATAAAAGATTTTTTTAAACTGACTTTAACTGTGTCGCATTCTCTGCTGTTCTGCTCTAGTAATGGTAGAAGTTCTGTCATTTAAAACTCTGAGGTAAGATGAATAGGGCTATAGAACTAGAGTTGAATTACAAAAAGAAAAGATGAATTATGGTATATTTCTAAAGAAGTCTGTATCTCTATTAGTGGTATTTGGAGGAAATGATGTGGGAGAGAATGCACAGTCTAATGATTATCAGGTGAGTACTTGTTAGTCTATACTAATTTGATTGTTATTAAAGAAGCAGATATAAAGTGATCTGTGGAAGGTGGAGTAATAGCACTGAGTGCTCAGTAGGTACCAGGTGTTGTTTAAGCACCTTACGTATTTGACTCCCTTAATCTAGTCCCAAGGGGTTGGCGTTAATACCACCTCATTTGACAGTGGAAGAAATACAAGAGCAGAGAGGCTAGGAAAGTTGATTATTAGCACAAAGCTGGTGATGGGGGGTGGGGAGCAGCTTTGAACAGAAGAGTCAGATGCAGAGCCCGAACTCTTAACTGTGTGCTCTCTTGTCTCCTGACCTGTACTGGACCGGAGAATCTATAACTTCTGCTTAATGTTTACAAGCAAATTTGGTTATCTTAAATTGGAACTTTGCGTCTATAGCAACAGATTAATAGGAGTCCACTATTTTCAGTGAGATTTAAAGATACTTGGCTATGAAGCTGCCTGTCCAAAATCTTAAATGATGGATGGATGGATAAGCGTTAGAAAGATAGGACAAAAAATAGATAAAAAGAGATGGATAGAAGGAGGGCCAAAGGAGAAAAAATGAAGAGAAGAAAAATAGGAAGGAAAGGAAGAAAAAAAAGAAGAAAAGGAAGGAGGCAGATGAATGGATGAATGGATAGAGGGGTGTGTGGGTACATGGGTGGACAGATAGATGAATGACCAGACTGTCCATACCTGTGTAAACATAGTGGCTGTAAGTTTCTTTTAGGCTTTGCATTTGCTAGACTTTCATGTGACCAGTGTACACAGCACCGGGACACGTGGGAGATACATCACTTCACGTTGCTGGTCCTTTCTCCAGAACATCAGAATTCTCATAAGTCTGGAAACACAAGAGCTGACGTTAGTACTGTGCCGTGCTTTCCTGAATAATGAAAGGCAACCAAAATAAGTCCTATTTTTTCCATTTGATTCAACTGTGTTTGAAATAAACATTTATTTATTTGGGGAACTTCTCATTCTCCATGTAATAAAATCACTGTGAAGGGTAAAATCAGATTTAAAACTAATGACATAAAGCATATCTTAAAATGATTTAATACTATAATATTCTAATAAAGGGATACTGAAAATTTTTGCAGATATTAATAATGTCTGAGACTGAACCCAGTAAGCCATAGAAAAATATAACCTCTGTTTCCTCAGCCACAGCAGGCTGGAAGCAAAAGTGAAATTTAAGTACAGTCTCAGAACGAATTCTCAGTCCTGCCTGCACTGTGTTGGTGAAGCCCTTCTACAATGCTCCGGGCATTCCAAGAAGACAATTTCATGTTTCCTTCTTTTCACGTCTCCTTGCACTTACCCATCCTGGTAGCTGCTGGTCTCCAAGGGTCTAGGTTGCTACAGTGATAGCTGTAATCACAGTGAATCCCTCTGGGCTCTGGGGTCTGAGTAGAAGAATGGGCATGCTAGCGAGCACTCTGACGTTACTGTCTTCTCCTGAGGGCAGAGGAGGACAAAATTTAAAGCTTTAAAACCTCAACATAGCTGGGCATGGTAGTGCACACCTGAAATACCAGCACTCAGGAGGCTGAAGGCTGAAGGCTGAAATGCAGGATTGTGGTGAGTTTGAGGGCAACCTGGGCTACAAAGTGAGTACAAGGCCAGCCTGAACTGCATAGTGAAGTCCTATGTCAAAAAGACAAAACAGTACAAAACCTTTAAAAACTAAAATAAAATCTCAAAATAGAGGGAACTGGACATTTGTTTGGATCAGCACTGCTGTCTGATTCAAGCATCTTCTTTGTGACAATGATGAAAATGACCGGTGTTTAGAGATTTAGGAAGGATTTTTAGAAGTTTTTATTTTGCCAGAATACACAAATGGCTTTTGTGCATCGCTCTGTAGGGTAGGTTTGCCTTTGGTCCACCAAGCAATCACAGATCACCAGAAATGATGTCTGTGATTTGCTATGCTGAGGACTCTCCCTTTGGTAAACTCACCCATCCAGATGGCAAATGTACCATTTACCCTGATGTTGAAGCATTTTAGGTCTCTAGTTTTTCTGATTCTCTAGCTCCCGCCCTTTGCAAACTTAGTGAGGGTCTGTGCTATGAGTAATTTCCTCGTTTGCAAACAGCCATGGGCTGGTGTTGGCATCAGCTCTGCATCATGCTTCCTGGCCCAGTGCTGGTTCTGACACTAGTTCAGTGACCGCAGACAAGTTGCTTATCTTAGCTCCAGGTGCCCCCTGGGAGATTAAATAAGGGTAGTGATTGCTATTCTTGGAGTTTACAATACAATGATAGGATAATTATAGTTGCTGCTCTGATATCAGGCTCAGCATATACCTTTTGTGAACAGTCTACAAACACTAGATTTGCTTTTAAGCTCAAGACCCTGTGATCAAGGAGTGGCTGTTTAAGACTCATCTTTTTTTGGGTTGGTATAAATATTTTGGAACTTGAGCTAGGTGGTGGTAGCACAGTCTTGTGAATATTCTAAATGCCACTGAAGTGCACCCTTAAAAATAAAAGGTTAATTTTATATTATGTGAATGTCGCCTCAATTTTAAAAATCCTGTGATCGAACTCCTGCCCTCACCCCAAGTTTTGATTTCTCTTGGAACTGATTCTCACTGACCTTAAGACAGTTTCTTCCCTGAAAACTTCTTTTCTTTTCTTTGAGAATACCTTTAAACTCATGATCAGGGCAGAGGGTCACGTATGAATGTGAGTTCAGACTTTACCAAGTGTTCACACGCAGCGCGTTCATGGTCTTCCTAGCGATGCTTGAAGCTCTGCTTCTGCTCCTTGGTATGTGGTAGTAATTCTTATTCGAAACTCTCTTAGGAAACTCTCTCAGGGAAGGGAGACTGAAAATGAGCTTGGCTGTAGTTATCCTCCCACAGAGAGGGTGAGAAAAATAAAAGGCGCTGTGACAAGCAGAGGGACCAGTTTCCTACTTCTGCTCCACTCCTCTAAACTAGAAGTGAAGCAGTTGTGATTGCTTCTTATAAAGCTAAATAGCTCTGTGTCTGTCCAGTTGACAAGGTCTGTTAGAGGGTCACTCGGGTGGCACTGCTGAAGCAGGCGTAAGAGGAAACCTGTCTGAATTAGTATCTTAGCAGGATGTAAATCCACCATTTTGATGGGAAGTCTCTTTGCCTTCGGCATGTGGCGAGTCTGAAACAGTCCCCTGCCTCTTCATGGCCGCTACGGATGTCTCAGATTCAATCAACACTGTGTGGTATTATCCCCAAAACTACTGTTTTGAGACAAGGGGGAGGGGAGAGAGTCAGAGACAAGGAGAATAAATGAATGAGAGAGAGAGAGAGAGAGGGAATGAATAGAGAGAAAATTAATTTACATATGACTGGTTATGGTTCGCTTTCACAGAGCCCAAGCTGTAAATAGGTAAATGTTCCCACACTTGATAGCAGTAAATAAATCATTGTTAGAACTAAAGTCTTTGAGTGTTTGTGGAATATACAGCAGAATGAATCCAAAGCCACTTGCTCCTTGTGACCTTTATAGGAGGCTTGAGAAGCTGTACTCATTACTCTTCATTTCCCCCAAGAAACGGAGTTCATTGCTTTGTGAAATTACCCTGATGTTATTTTCCCTTCCAGTGAAGAATTTTTTAAACCTGGGGAATGGGCTGCTAGGACACTCACTTTCCTACTGCTTAACCCCAACCTACAATGATCGATATATTTTATATCATGATGTAGATATATAGGTAGCTGTATAGATAAATTATGTAATTTAATATACCTTAGCTACACCCACATCAAAAATGATTTTTGAGACAAAATTTCACACAGTGCTACTAACCCATCACATATGCATGCTACGTTGTATTACTTTATTTTACTCTTCTTTATCATTTTTATTCCAGGTCATGTGATTTCTTGTCACAGTGTTCAGCATAAAACACACTGCCTCCGTCTGGAATTGTTAACCAGCTTTTGGGTCCCTGTGAAATCCAGGACCTACTTGTTAAATGTGTTTGAGGTCATGAGCATCTTTCTGGGAATAACATTCAGGGTGTTCATCAGATGTTTCAAAGGTGATTTCAGTGACCCAGGGAAGCTGAAGAATTTCTACTCTGCAAGGTCTTTATTTTCATACATTAGAAGTTACTTTGATAAGTTTCAAATTCATTTAATTTTAAGTTAAATTTCAAGATAACATGAATGTTAATACTTTTCCCTTTTGATAACAAAACATCTTTTTCCCTTAAACAGTTTATTAAGTGGCAGCATCACTATATGGAAAATAAGGGTTTAGGTTAGATTTTTTTGGTTTCTTCTAAAAGTATCTGTAACCAGTACTTTAGTTTGTGTCACAAAAAAAAACAATGCATATTTGTTGTAAAAAAATTTATAAATGTACACCCAAAAAATGAAAGAAAAGGACAAAACAAAATTGCCCATTAATTTACTTTAAAAAATATGTATCATTAATATTTTAGTGTTATTTCTTTCACTGATTTTCTACCCACAAATATGTTATACAAATTAGTTTTTGCATTATGGTACAAACTTTTCAACTTGCTTTATTCACTGCATTTCTGTTACTTTATATTTGTTATCTGTTACATATGAAGCTACCTGTAAAATACTTAATTGCATAATATATTTTAACTACTTCATTTTGTTGAGCATTAGTTTGCCCTCAATTTTCACCCTGTAAACAATGTTGCAGTGAATATCTTTGCAGCTTTCTATACTAATTTTGTTTTCTTACTACAGAATAATTCCTTTAGGTGGATCAGTTAGGTCTAAAGATATGAATATTTTTGAAACTTTGGACACCTATTATAATATAATAGTGTAAAGTAATATAAATGAGCATTGCAGGACTAAGGATAACTATTCCCTACACCTCACGGTTCTCTAGATACATTGTTCTTGTAGCTTGGGAATCCTTCAGGACACAGAGCATCAAGGTTCACCTTTTGGTGAGAGTCTTTTAGCTTCTCTTCTCAAAGAAGTGTTCAATTCAATAACAGGGAGATTTCATTTGGGACTGACTCTGTGTGGGTAGTAAGTTGTTTACCTGACAGTAATTGAATCCAATCCTTAGCTGAATTGAATGTGCTGGTGGTACCTACCTGGGAGAATTGCTGCTAGTCAAGTCAATAAAGCAATTTCAAATAGAAGAAAACCTGAATTTCCTTCTTAAAGAATAAATAGACAAAGTGCTTTTCCTTTGAAACAGTGTTAATTAAAATGGACTTTGAAGCACCTTTGAGTTGTGAGAAGCAGGTCTAGAATTTCTCAGAAGTCGTCTTTTATGAATTGTGCCTCAAATTTCCATCTTGTGCTTAATCTAACCAGAACCTTGTCACAACGACCCCTCTCCCAGAGGGCTGGGTTTGAGTGAGATTCTCAGTAAATGAGGAAGCCAAAGTAGGTAAACTGGGAAATACTGTAGCATATCACTAAAAGTAAATTTAGTTAGTGTGATTTAGTGTGGCCTGGTGACGGGAGCAATTTCTTACCCCACAGTAACCAAAGGAATATACATATTTTGCCTTTCTTCTGGTTTAAAGAAAATGTTGTGAAGGTTGGATTTATAAATCAAAATATTTTCCAGACTTTTCCCAATATGCACGGTTATTCTAATGATCCAGATCTCCCTAGCTTATGCTTTCTGTAGCTACAATGAGGCTGGTAGTAAGGACATCATGGATTATGATTCCACCCACACACACATGATCTTCCCCACAGCAAAATCCCCCTCCAGTTCCTAGTGTCCTGGGGCTTTCTTATGCCCTTATTTTTGCTCCTATTTCTGTAACAGAATTAGCCTCAAACTGGGTGATTTATAAAGAAAAGAAATAATTTCTCAGGGTTCTAGAGACTGGAAATCAATACCTGGTTTCCAGGAGGGCAAGTGTGGGAGAGACAGAGTCAGACCGACTGAACACATCCAGGGTGTCAGGAACTCACTCTTTCCACAACCAACTCACACCTGAGATAACAGCCTCAATCCGTTCACAGGGGCGGAGACCTCATGACCTAATCACCGCTCTGAGGTCCCATCCTTTAATACTTTTACAATGGCAATTAAACGTAACAGGAGTTTGGGAGGGGGCATTCCAGACATGGCGTGTGTCGTCCAGAGTGCACCATCAGAGAGGTTCCTTCAGTGTTTTCATGCTGGCCTTCCCTCCTTCGGGGCTGGCCTCAGCTCCTCCGGGGGCTAGACTGGGGTTTTCGGGTAGACTATACAGCAAAGACTGGGTTTGTGCACTTTTCCTGCTTGCTTCCAGCCTTCCTTGGGATATAAGACTTGTTACCCTGGTTTCTCATGTGCAGAGACATCTCACAGATCTCCTTTCCCACTGAAACCCAGCAGATAGACTGAGAGATTTCTCAGTTCAGATCCAGGCGACCAGGTTAGTGAATAGACCTACATAGGGAACAGGCAATTTGCAGGTCATAAACTGAGCCCAAGAGAAGTGAAATGACTCACCTAGCTAGTAAGCTAGCTTACCACACATCACATTCCCCGTCTCCCCCCTCTCCCCACCCCGCGGTACTGGGGATTGGACTCAGGCTCTTCGCCTTCAGCATCATCCCCAACCCTTTTCCTGTGTATGTGTTTTCACTGTGAGACAGAACCCTATTGAGTGACTAAGTTGCTCAGGCTGAGATGGACCTTGAGATGCTCTTGCCTCAGCCTTGCAGACGCTGGGATTGCAGAGGTTTGCCACTCCCTTTCAGGCTTCTTGATACTTCATTGATACTCACTGTCGGCTAGTTTATTGCTGGAGTTTGTGGGTTTCTAGGCTTAATTTAAAAGTTCTATCCTCAGCAGTTATTTTCATTTACCTGGAACTCACTGTTTATGTATTTATATATTTATTATTATTATTTGATTTCTTTGAGACAGGGTCTTGCTGTGCAGTTCAGGCTGGCCTGAAAACTCACTGTAGCACAGGCTGGCCTCAGACTCATTAGGATCCTCCTGCCTCACCCTCCCCAGTTCTGGGATTACAGGTGTGCCCCACTGAGCCCAGCTGGTACTCAGCACTTTAGATCATGACTGTGGCATTGCCGTATCCATTGTGACCTGGTCCTGCCCTTTCTACCTCAGTCCTCAGGGTGTTGTTGCATTTCACTGAGTAACTCCTAAAAATGTAACTGTAGATGACAGCTACATCACAGAAATCACTTGGAGGTTTAAACATTTGCTGGAAGGTTCTTTTCTTATTCCCTGACTGGAGGTCTGGTATGTTGTTGTCACTTGTCTCCATTTTGACTTCCTTGAGTTTTGGGGGGCCAGGTTGACCAAGCTTCTATCTTGTCAGATGATTGCTAAGACCTTCTTGCTTTTGATAGCAAATCAGAAGTTGTTTTTTGTTTTTGTTTTCTTTTTCCCCTTCGTATATTATGTCACCTATATGGCACTTGGGAGAGTATCTTTGTGACTGCTGTGATCACTCCAGTGAAGCATAACATTTATGAAAAAGATGGAAGCCCTTTAAAGGCAGGATATAGGAGGGCCTCAAAACACAGCTGTACCTTAAAGTGACTTCTATTCCATTGGCTGTGTGTGTTCAGGACTGGACTGTGGAGAATGCAGGCCCAGTCACAACTTAGTCACAAGCTGCCGTGTTTATTAGCAGCACAGCGTAGCCCACAGGAAAGCAGCTAAAGATGGCTGATGCATTAAGCACATTCTTTATATTTTGAAATATTTAATATACTTCCTTGACTTGCCTTATTTTTCATAAATTTACTTTCTGCGAGGAAAATTGGAACATCTCTCACTTTCTAAATTTCAGTTTTTATGAGGTTGACATTTCCCTTAGTGTATGGTTGGCTATAAATTATTGAGCCCTATTAAATAAAGTTTTGCCTCTGAGGCCTAAACACCCTATAAAATGGATAAATAATAAATGATTTAGGAAGATTCTAGTAGTCTAAAGAGCCTGTTACAAAACTAAGATGCTGAAAGGAATGTAGAAGTAGAAAATGGTCAATCTTTTAAATTTAGTAATTCGCCCCCAAACCCTGAATTATGCATTACAGAAACTTTTATTAATTGTAGAATTCTTCAGTCACCCAAAAGCCTTTTCTGTAAAGAGAAGAAAGTCATTTTAGATTGTCTGTTTAATTGCACATGTGAACATTCTCCTTTCTCACGTAACAGGGTTTTGCTGTTCTCCATCCAGTCCTTGCTGTGTTAGCACACAGCCTTTGTAGTGAGGACTCTCTCACTGGTATCTTTGGGTGGTGGACTTACTCAGAGTGGCCCTGGGGTCCCTGACTCCTGGTGTTTATGTCGTTGGGTAATCTCTCGCATTGACTAGAGGTGGGACCTGTGACTTGTTTCTAACCAGTGTGGTGAAGTGAAGAGTATCTAATCAATGTGATGATACAGAGAAGAAGAATTTGGTTGTAATTAAAATGGACGGCCAACTTAGTGGAAGGCCACACCGCACAAGCACACACCTCAATGGCAAGTATTATGAGTCATATCTATTAAGAGTCTACCAGAAGCAGAGGGCGAATAGGAGTGAAGTTCAAGATCCTTCCCTCTCACCAGAATCTGCAGGCAGAGGGAAGTTTTACTTAGAAAATATAGTAGATATAAAAGAGTATATAGATTTCAAGTTAAGCATAGTGGTATATACTTAAAATCCCATCACTGAGGGAAACTGAGGAAGGTGGCTCACAAGTTTGTGTCCTGGGTAACTTAGTGAGAACCTGACTCAAAATTAAAAAAAAATTCAAAAGGGGTTCAAGATGCAGCTCTGAGTTCAATCACCATTACTGGGAGGAAGAAGGAAAAGATTATGTAACAGGTGTAAAATTGGCAAAATAATCTGCAGAGGTAGAAAAGTTGATTTTTAAGATTCAGTTCTTCCTCACTTTAAAGATTTTGTAGTTTTGGTTTCTTCATTAAAAAGTCAATTCAGAAACGGTTTTAGACAAGATATAGAATATGATTATGATGAGCATTCTTTCTGGTTGATTTATCATGTTTTATGATAGTGTGGTACTTGGCCTCATGGGATAATTGAGAATCGCTGTCTTTTGTTGTCACCGTGAATTACCTTTGGATATGTCTACGGGTATCTGTGTCTTATACAGCATCTTTAAAGTCTTAATGTGGAGTCTTAAGAAACCATATGCATATTTTAAAAAAATACTATCTTTGGTAATGTGTAGGATTTAGCTTACCCAGAACATAAGTTTTAAAGGTCAATTTAGAGCAATTCTCCCTTCTATAGTTTTGAAAAAAAAAGCTTACATTACATATAGGTCTAAAAGTCTATATTATTGTGTATAACTGTGGGAAATTTAGAAGGTCCCTAATTGCTTTCTGTGTAAAAAAAGAATCTCAGCCTTTTGGGTACAAATTTTATTTTTTTAAATTCCTGTATTTAAATTCTATATATGAAAAGAAAACATCTATATGTCTGGCATTTCATTCCTATAGTGTGCCAAATATTTCCCCAGGGCATGCGGTTTTAGTTGTCATTAGTCACTTGGAATGTTTCCTAGAGCCCTGAAAAGTCCACAAGGTGTTGATTAAGGTGTTGAAAGTAAATGAAAGAATTAAACGAAGACTGGTGGTTAAGAGCATTGAACCTAAGAGCTACTCTCTTAAGTATGTAGGTTCTACATATGTGAATTAGCTCTGTTTACCCACTCTGCCATGTGTACGTATAACATCATGTTTGCATCATGATTTTTGACATTTTATAAAATAAATTAGGATCTGTCGTCTTAGAAAATTGTAGGTGTATAAAACAGTACTATTAACTATTGCACTTTGCTACATAGTAGATCTCCTAATCTTAATGTGTTGTATAATAGAAACTTTACACTCTTTGAGCATTACCTCCCCATTTTCCCCCATTGCCAGTTCCTGCGAACCTACCATTTTATTCTCTGCTTCTAGGATGTTGACTACTTTAGAGTATACATGTAAATGAGATGTACTATATTTATCTTGCTATGCCTGGTACATCTCGTTTATTTGAATGTTCTCCAGATTCATCCATATTGCCCCAAAAGACAGTATTTTTTTTTGTTTTTTTGTAAAAGATGTAATAGTATTCTACCGTTTTGGAAAAAATAAAGGTCAGCCTTCTAGTGGGAGTTGTATGTACCTGACTAAGGACTCTTCATAAGCTTGTAGTCTAGTAGTACTTGTATAGTTCGTTCCAGTACCGTTTTGCCTCCCTGACCTATGTTTTATCAGTAATCTCCCCTTTCTCTTCTGGGTAAGCTTGGTTGACCGACATAGGACAAATATGGGAAATTCATATCGTGTCCTCCATATGTGTAAAATAAATGAAATGCGACAATGACAGCTTCATTTTCTGCTTCTAAACAGTTGTGCAGCTTGTTCTGAATTAATTTGGCTATGGTGTTTAGCATTGATTATGACAATAACAGAAATGAAATTGTTGGTGTGATATAGTCTGATTTGACAACTGACATTGGGAGACTTGAACCTGGGGTTCTGCATTTCATTATATTTACTTAAAATCCAAGCAAGAAGCTGGTTTCCTTGGACTAATTAACTTGATAAAAACTGATAATCCGTTTTGGTGGTTCAGTTTTTCAGGACCTACTCCATTGCTGTCATCTTTAGCAGATATCCAGCCTGGCTGAGTTCAAAGAGAAGCATCTTACTCTGTAGTTGCCATCTGCCAGGAAGTTGGGCACGTTAGTCAGCTGTCTATTACTGTGACAGAATATCTGAGGTGATGAACTTAGCTCATGGTTTCAGAGGTTTTGGTACACAGCCAGTAGACATGGGCCTTTGGCAAGGCAGCACATCATGGCATTGAGTACATGTTAGAGGAAGATGCTCACTTCCTGTTGGCCAAGAAAAGAGACAGAGAAGGAGAGAAAGAGAAATAAATAGATAGAGCAGGGGCTAGGATCCCAATGCCCTAGTCATGGCAAACCTTTTACGGCTCTCAGTGATAATGAACAGCTGACTGTAGCACACGTGGCTTGCCACCTCTGCAGTAACCTCCTAAAGGGCGCCCTCCATGACTTCCTTCCATTGGGTCCACCTTTTAAAATCTCCACCACCTCCTGATAGTGCCACAGACTGGAGACCAAATCTTCAACCCAGGGCCTTTAGAGGAATACTCTAAATCTAAACTGTGGTTGTGGGAAGTGACATGTACACATGTCTGTGTTTATTCACATAGTTGAATATATTCCTATTGTGATAAAGTGCACATAATATAAAATTTACCCTTAGTCATCTTTAGTACATTGACGATATTATGTAAGCATTGCCTCTACCTCTATCTTGCTCCAGAACATTTTCATCACTACAAGAGGAAATCTTGTATCTGCTCAGTGGTCATTCCCCACTGTCCTCTTTCCCCAGTATCTGGCAACCACTAATCTGTGTTCTGCCTCTATGGTAATTTGCCTATTTTAGGTATTTTACATAAAAATCATGTAATCTATGACCTTTTGTATCTGGTATCTCTCACTGGGAAAACTGGTTTTTAACCTAACTTATTTGCACTAAATGATTTGCTAGACACTGTGTATAAAGGGACAAAATCAAAATGTTTGCTGCCCTCATGATTCTCATACTATGGTGGTAGAATCAGACCAAAACAATTTAATGACTAGATAAGACAACTTTAAACCACACTAAGCACCAAACCAAAGAAGGTACTGGGAGTAATGAAGGGGTCAGGAGGGGTTCTACCTAACAGAGAGTTCAGGGATGCTCTCTCCAAGGAGGTAAATCTAAATTTTAAAAAGGAGGGAGATGTAGAAGGAATCATAGCAGTGAAGAGCAAGAGGAGTGGAATTCAGAGAAGAAATAACATGTGCAAAGGTTATGTGATCAGAAAGAACTTTTCAGCCTGTGGAAGGGTCAGATGGTTCAAGTAACCAGAGAAGAAGAGGGAGGAAACACCTTGGATTTCACTTTAGGTAAACTAGATGTCAGTGCCAGAACATTTTTAGTAGAAAAGGAATGTGAAAAAACTAACCTCATGCTGTGTGGAATGTGATGGTGAAATCAGTTAAGGGACATTTCTAGTGGTTGCAGAGGGAAGTTAGCCCCAATCTGAAACCATGGCCGTGTCCCAGTATACAGCTATACACTGCTTGTTATTAATGCTAAGATGGTTTTCCTACTTCTCTTAAACTGTGCTGTCTGCTTGTGATTAGTTTGACTGTGCAGTCTTAGACAAACCTTGTGCCCAGAAGTCCCTGTATTCTGCAGGAGGCCTGAGTTTGACATCCCACACACTAGCACAGGAATCTTGGTCATACCCTGGTCTGTATTCTCTGGAGAACACCCAGCATCCAGTGATACTCATCAGGGGTACTCACCACTCACCCAGTGGTACTCATCGTCAAGAAGAATGGTGCTGTGTGCTTCCAGGTCACTTCAAAGTGCCCATGATTGACCAGGCACTCAGTGGGTCCATATAACTGATACAACTTAGGGGAGGTCGCCCATTCTGTTTGGTCCCCATGATCCACTCATGTCCACTACGCCATATGCCCACGTTGCTAGAACTTCAAGCTACTCACATGATTGGTGCTACATAAATGCAATACTTCCGTGCATTCTGACCCTCATAGGCTACTAGACTTTCTAGCCTTCTAAAAAGAAATACTAAAGCACAGTTAGCTTAAGTGATCTTTTAGAACCCTAAAATATGCATGAAGGATTCACCGGCATTAACTTAAAGTCAGTTCACAGAAAACGTAACTTATACTGTGTGTCTTGAGCTTCATTTGGCTGTGTAGAGAAATAATGCAGTTTCTTTGCCAAATGTGGTCATATTTCTTCTGATAAAGGATGGAAGATATCTTTGATCACACTGCTCCCGATTTGTATAGACAGACTTCACAAGTATTGAGACAGTTCTAATCAGCATAGGAATTGAAATGATTTTCCGTGGGAACCCTAACTACCCTCCATTAAATGGCAAGTGTGGTGTGGAATGATTGATGTCCTGACAGAGCAGGGAGATGAGAAAATTGCAGCCCTGCGTGTCCCTGTTCTCTCTTCTGCCTCCTGGCAATGACTGTTTTTAACCCTTTACCACCCCTTAAAATGGGTCATGATCTTGTGTTTTAGGAAAATCAGTTTCTCAGTAGTTTCAGGCAAGAGTAACATGATAGATAAAAATTATGACCAGTTAATCTTTCAAAACAACATATTTAAAGTAAAGTCATACATCTAAACTAACATTTAGTTCTAACTTAAATGGTAGAAAAGAATAACACAACCAAATATAAAAAAGGTTTAAAGCTATATAGTTGTATCTTTTCTTCTTGAAACCGTTTTCCCTTAAACTGTATATTTTATCATTTATTAAATGTTTGTTCTGTTTTAGGTCCTGTTTACAAATTGAACCACATCAGCCTATTTATTTTTCCACTAACCCTTTTCAGTTTGTATCATACTCTCCTCATTTTTTTAGATGAGACCAAAACTTATCCACTCTTACCAGGTATTGCTGACCATTCTTGAACTCGGAATTCCAAGCCACAAACTTATTGATCATCAGTGCCAGACGCCATGGGTAGTTCAAACTATAGATGACATAGTTTTATTTTTCCTGAGGGTGCTTTAAGTAGAGATTTGAAAGTTAAATTTTTTTCTGGAGAATAAAATAATTTTTGTTCATTTTTTGGAGACAGAATCTTGCTACGCAGTTCAGGCCAGCCTTGAACTCACTGTGCAGCCCCACGTGGCCTCAGATTCATGGTGACCCTCCTGGAATAGTGCTGGGATTGCAGGTGCATGCCACATGCCTGGCTTTTAAATGCAGTATTTGATAGAAGTCAAGATGAGGATATCTAGAAACACTTCTAGCTATGTACAGGATTGCATACATTCATATAATTTTGTACTCTGTCAGCTGAGAGATGCCCCAGTAGCACCCAGATCTTGCTTTCTGATACCATTCTCCAAAAAGAGAAACCAGGCCTCCTGTATAAATGGCTGATTCCAGGGCTAGAGGAGGAAATATAGATGGTTCTGGAGCAGCTTGTAGTCACAAAATTAAGGAAATACACAGAAAGAAAAACAAACAGCTCCTGAAAAACTCACGTTTTGAGAGTACATCAACTGACAGAGTTCCCAGTGTCCAAAGCGGAAAATATTTGAGCACCAAACTGAATCAGATAATACTGGATTATAACCCAAATCACAAAATAAACATTCATGAGTACATACCAATACAAATAAGGGCTGAATAAATCAATGTATGTGAGAGAAGAAATAAATTTCACATGCAGAAGAGTTCCAATTAAGTCATACAGAGATCCCACTCAAGAGAAGCATCAGGGTACGTCCCACAGCCTTGCCCAGGTATCCACTGCATTTGATGGCTTCCTTCCTGGGTTTAATCCTCAGTGTCAACAAACAAACAAGCAAATAAGATAGTTTTTAAAGTGCTTGGGATGTAGTTCAGAGCTCCTTCCTAGAAAGTGACAGGTTCAATCTCTAGCATTGCAAAAACAACACAAAAAGCAAAAGGAGACTGTGAGAAGCTATCACAGCTAGGAGGAGCTTAAGGAAACATGATGACTAAATGGAATGTTCTGTCCTGGGTGGGATTCTGAAACAGAAAAGGAGGAACTAGGTTTTTTTTAAAAAAGGAAATTTGGACAAATGATGGTTTTTAGTTAATGATAATATATCAATATTGACTCATCACAAATGACAAGTGGACCATATAATGTTCTTAGGGAAACTGAGTGATGGGATATAAAGAACACTGTACTATTTTCTCAATCTAAAATGGTTAAAATGGTTTTTAAGTTAAAAGAGTATGAGTGAGCTTGTTAGTGTGATTCATGAGTGAAGGTCATTTGCTTGGTTCTCATCCCTTCGTTTTCATAATGCATCTGTCTCATCTATCCTGCAAGTGTAGAAAGTAGGTGTGAATTTATTTCATTGAAGATTGTCATAGAAGTAATTTTCATAAAAGGAATTTGTGTAAAGACCTCTTTAGATCCATCCAGCTTAGAAGATGAATAGTTCAGTGGAAAAAAAACCCTGTAGGCAAAAAGTAATTCAATAATTTAATTTTAATCTTGAAAAAGTCCACATAAAGGAATTAAGATTATTTATGTACAGCAGTATATTTATTTTTTGTAGTAGTTGTTTTAATGGATCCTAAATTAGCTTTTTGTCTTTTCTATTCCACTTCCCTAATTACATAGAGCTTCACTATTAATTTATCTACATCGTGCCCATGTGGGACAGAGGAAAAAGAGGCAAAAAGGCCAAGTGTTTTGCTGAAGTCACTGAGGACCAAACCCAGGTTGAGACACCTCAGGGCCTCATTTCTGTGCTTTGCCCACTGTGGATGTATGGATTGGCTTTCAAACTGCACAGTCCTCCAGTCAGCTTTTCCTTAGACCTCACACTTTTGTTTTCTGGTCAGATTCTGGATAGCAGACTTTATGTAAATTTGAAGCTGAGAAAAACAGAGCCCTTTCAGTCTGTTTCCACGAAGAATCAGGCTGCGACAGCACAGGTACCACCTTGCCATTTTGTGTGACAGCACTTAATGAAATCTGCTGTTCTATCCCTGAATGCTGCTTTCATGCCACCACAGAAAGCTCCCCGGGGAAGAGGCCATCTCTCTCTCTCTTAGGATAGAATTTGACTCATAGTAGGTAGTCAATAAATTGAATTTCGATAAATAACAGAGAATGATGCAGTGCAATTGCCAAGTAAGCCATTTGTAACCAAGATGCTTTTTCTCCAGCCTTGTTTCTCTTAAGTCTCTCAGATTCATCTGTTTTATTTGAAGCCCAAGATTTCTTTTAGGGATGTGAGCATCCTAAAAAGGATGGAAATGTGGCAAGACTGGAAAATAGCACAGCCAGGCACTTACGTGACCTCAGACTTAGAAACCACAGCACCAATTTAGCAGCCTTTACCAACTCTGCCCCTTTCGCAGATTATCTTTTAGAATCAGCATTTTGATTCATGAGCTCAAATCAAGGGAATGAGTGTTTAAAGTGATGAATGAAGATACTTTTCATTTGACTCACGAATACTGTCATCACCATCATTATGTCACCCAGTGTTTGAGATTATGACGTAAATGCCTTGCTAGCCCTATCACCTGTAGCAAATGCTGCAATTAGCTACTTTTTTCTTCTTGGCCTCAGTGAGTTTATAATCCCTTTGCTTATCATCTGAAGCCAAAATTCGCTCTGCAAAACATGTGCCTTCTGATGGCTTTGCTAAAAAAGGCTTCTGTAGTCACACAAGCTTGGGAAATGTGTTATACAAAAACTGTCTAAACTAGGAGACTTCTGAGTCCTTATGGGGTTAACTCACTCTGTAACCTCCAAGAAGGTGGTTACTAATGCCAGGTACTAATGCCCGGTGTCCATGAGATAATTATGTATAAAACACTTGGCACACTGCCCAGTGATTGGGGTGCCCTTTGTAAATGGGGGTTCACAGTATATTCTGGAGACTCTTAGAAATCTGCAAAACACAGTTTTGGAAATGCTGATCTATGATTATATTGGTTGTTCGTGTTACCCAGTTTTGCTGATGAAGCCAACAATAAATTCCCATGCTTTACTCCATAGTGCACTACTCATTGTATTGTAGTGTAAATGCTGGTTCTTTAGCCGCACTAGTTTGATGGAACATTGTGTCAAAAAGGATTGATTGCAATACCTGCCCTTGTGACTGTTTTAGAGACCCTACTGCTGGAAAATGTGGGGTACTAATGACTTGGACCTACAGGTGTTAGCCAGTTGTCTGGTGGACATAAAATATCACCCAGTACACTTAACATGTCATATTATTGTGCAGTCATGTTCTGTCAAGAAAGAATCATATGTGGTTTATCAGTGGAGGGAAGGGTTTCTGGCTAAACTTAGTTGTGCTTAATTAATATGTGGTTAGCATTTGTGCTATATTAACAGATGTCCTGGCACATATCGCTTTGTTTGTATTCATTAATGAGTCCACTTATTGCTTCACAAATATTTAATGACTGCCTTCTATGTGTTGAATATGGGGCGGCGAAGAAGAACAAGAAGTGTATCTGTCCCTAACACTGCAGGGTTGCCTTGTGGAGCTGACCTTGAGTGCAAATAGTTACAGTACAGTGGAAACTAAAGAAAGGGCAGAGAGGTCTTTAGGGAGAAAGTGGCCTTTGAACCGAGGCCATAAAGTCTTCAAGGTATAGTGGAAATGTATCATGTAGCAAAGACAGAAAAGGACTTTGGACTTTGAAGTAGTTTTGTGTGACACCAGTGGCAGTAGGCAGTGAGGAAGGGTCTTTAGGAATGGCAGGTTAAGAAATGGGAATGCAGGCAGGAACAGACCATGGTAAAGCCTCTGTGATTGGAAAGGGATTTATATAATTTTGGGCTGTGATGCAATAATTTGATTGCTCTTAAGGCAGAAAACTAGAAGCAATATAGAGAAAGACCCAAAATGAACCAAGGTGGAAATAGGGGGACCAGATAAAGGAGAGAGTCCTTCAGGACATTTTAGGATATTTTAGGATACTAGTGGTGTAGGATGAGGTACACTTCTGGCTATGAAAGACAGGCATATGTGTGTTTTTAGAAAGCCAAGTAACATTGTAGTAGGTGGATAAAGAGGGTCTGAATAGCCTTGGAGATGGACAGGTGAGCAGAGGTTTAGAAATGAAGACATAACTGACGGAATGTGGCTATAGCTTATTGCTGGTGTTATTTTGGAGGAAAGGAAGGAGAAAGGCCATCATGCACAGCATTGAGTGCTTTGATTCTGGCTTTGATGGTTGGGATATGAGCAAGACCATGGATTCAGAGAGGGAATATAAGGTCAGAGAAAAACTGTTAGGGGAGAGGGGGCCCATTAAGTCAGAAGTGCCTGTGAGGTAAGCAGAAGGTTCTGTTCAGCTAAAAAAAATTGCAGATACCGCTGTGGCACTCCCAAACTCTTGATATGGATACAGGATTCATCAGTTTTTGGGGAGAGAGGGAGTCATTGGAGAAAGCCTTGAGGTGAGACAAAGAGAAGGGCATGGCTGGGAGGAGCCCAGAGTCAGCACAGTGACTCATCACGATCCAGTTGGGTGCTGACTGCTATGATTACATTTGAGGGAGCTGCAGGAAACATTGGCATTTACAAGTAGAAAGGGCGAGTGAATTTAACTAGCTAGAGCTCTGGGAGGAAATGAAGGAAGTGGGACATCCTAGCAAGTGTGGGAAAGGAGGCAAACGTGAGCTTGTGGTGCACTGGGGTTAAACGCATGATACGGAATCATCACCTCCCCAGGATGTGTGTTTAGAAGGAAGGAGATGTACAGGTAGCTAGAAAAGGACCCAGGGTTGAAGGAGAGCTGTTGTTTCTTTCCAAGAATCCTCAAATATTTTAGGATACTAGAAGAAATCTGGCAAAAGACAAGAAAAGATGAGAGGCAGAAAAGAGGGATGATGGATGAGGCAGGATCCCAGGAGCACAGGAGGAGATGAAGGGTCCAAGTGAGAGGAGTAAGCCCTCAGTAGCCTTTTTCTTTATAATTGGACAGGCTATGTGAACAGCTGATGGGAACACAAATAGATTTGGAGGCTGTTGGGAAGAAGGCCTAAAAATTGATGAAAGTTATTCCTTGGTGACTCTTGCTTTTAATATAAAAGGAGATGAGATCATTTGTTCATAGAGAGGTGAGAAAAAGGAGGAGTTAGGTGCTTGAGAAGGTGGTAAAAATTTGGATGGATGAGAAAGGGAGCTGACTCAGTGCCTTCCTCACTAAAATATTTTTGGGGTGTGCTGAAACTGTATGTCATAGATTTGTGGCTAGTGCGTTCTGCCCTTTTTGTATTTTTTCTGCAGCACGTGGTTGGCAACACATTGGAGAGGCATCTGCAGGTGGCTGAGGTGAGCTTAGTCTGGGAATAGGCTGGGTGTGGTGGAGAAATAGGGAGTGGAGAATTAAGGTGGAAAGTGAGCAAACCCTAACCTGGAAAGTGAAGTCAGCGAGACTGATCGGAAGAAAAGAGAGGGAAAGGGATATTTAGTTTCAGCAGATGGCAGGAGGTACTGTGCCTGGAACAGGTGAATGAAAAAGAATGGGGATGATTGTGGACTGATTCAGGAATATCTGAATTTAAGATTGTAGAGGTGCAACAATTCCCAGTGGTAACAAGGCCCAGGAGGTGGCCATAAGAATCTGTTACTTAAGCAAAACAAATGAAAGTTTGTGGAATGAATAACATGGTATTCCCTGGGGGCTTTTTGCACAGCCTTTTCAAGGATTACTTTGGGATTTTTGTAGGAATTGTACTTATAGATCCTGGGTCTTTCTGTGACTGACCTCAGCGTAATACTTTGCTGGCAGTAGAAAAACTGCAGGACAGTGTCCATTGGTAATTCCTCTTGAGTGAAAAAATTCTAAAGGTTGCCAGTTTTTTTGCAGAGTTTCATTGGTAATTGGTTATTATCGTTAAAAATGATCATTGACCATTAATGATGCAATAAGTTCCAGAAACTGTTATTAACTTTGTTGGATCAATGGTTGTATTAATTTTGATGAAGCTTATTAATAAAGGTTAAAACTAAAGAATGAATTAGGGGTAATTGTTTTTGGGAAAGCAAAGAGCAGTGTCATTTTTCAAAAAATGTAATCAATGAAATGTTAGTCTCAGGTAAGTATATTATAATTAATTCAACAAACATTTATTTTTTATTGTTTATTGATTTGTGTCAGCATCCTCGACAGTAAAGACAGAATATCTTATATTTTTAGTAGCTCTCAGGATAAATGGAACTGAAAAACAAACAAATAAAAGAAAAGCCTAATTTGAACCTGTTTTGTTGCATGATTACGTTTCAGTGTTACCTAACCACGCATGCATTACCTAACCACGCGGGCTAACATTTTTGATCCAGCCTCATTTGAGACAAATTTATTGTACATCTTTAAATGCAATCTGTGTCTTGTTTTACAAATTTGTTGACTGAGGATGCTTAATTCAGACTCTTTTCACTTTGGTTGTTGTGTTGCTGGTGTCATTTTTTTCCTTTCCTGTCTTACAAAAATAAACTTTCTTTCATGGATTTTTAGACTTAAAATTTTGATTCCTCAGTGTTTTACATGACTTTTTGCTATTTTCCTCACAATATTTTTGATTGTAGTAAAATACAAATAACACAAAATTTACCCTCTTAACCAGTTTTAAGGGTAGAGTATTATTAAGTATGCTCATATTGTTGTATAGCTATCATCACCTTCCATTTCCAGAACTCTTTTTGTCATGTAAATCTTAACCTTCTTCTCATCAAACAGTTCTCTCTTTTCCTAAACCAATTACCATTCTACTTCGCTTCTCTATGAATTTGACTATTCTAGGTAACCAGGTAATATTATATTAGGTAATAAAGTGGAACCATGCAATATTTTACTTTCTGTGATTTCTTATTTTCTTAGCATTTATCTATGTTGTTACAAGTGTTAGAATTTCTTTCCTTTGGAAGCTGAATAGTTTTCCACCTAAAAGTGTGCACCACTTTTTTCTTGCCTTGATTTTTACACTGTGATTATTTTCTCCAGCTGAATATAGCTGCATTTTATAGGTAGAAATAAAGGCCTCTTTCAAAACCAAGCTCACTTATACTGATCTAAAATATATTAAGAGAATTAAAAAGGGTGTGATGGTTAAATTTGATTGTGTCAGCTTGATTGTCTGGGAGCCACCCAGATGACTGACGGAGCACACTGGGTGGGGGGTGTCTAGGTGGACCACTGAGGAATGTCCTGGAAGGAACCAAATCTATTTGGTTCCTGGCCCCTTCCTCTCTGCTGCTGTCCCCCTACTGTTCTTCTGCACCATCATGAGCTGTGTTTTAACTCCACCAACATTTCGCCTTGGACCCAGTTTCCCATGTGCTGAATCCCTGACACCATGAGCTGAATGAAACCTCTTGGCCTTTAAATTGTGAATGCGTGGTATTAGGCCCCAGCAGCCAGAAAGCTAATAGATGGGGTCAGTAAGAGAAATCTGGGTGTAGAAAAGTTATCTTTAAAATTTTAGCTTGGAAAAGATTTCCATTTCTCGCAAATCATGGGAACACCTCTACCAAGATGTGTCTGTCTTTACACCCCTCTGGCAATCACCCCACCTTCTGGCACTCTATGAATAATTTTAGCATGGCATGTGGTTTTTTGGATGATGCTTCTCAATTTTTAATGATAAGGTTATTTTATGTTAATTTTGTTATTTAAAAAAAAAGTTTTGCTGACTTTTTTAATGTCCTGGGGCCATATGGAAGCATCTTATTCCAATTTAAGCTAATGAGAAAAGAACTTTTTACAAAACATTTAAATTACCCATAGCACATTTCAAAACATGTGAATTGGGTAGTGGTGGAGGTGGTAGGAATGTGTTTATATCCGAAGTGAGGAAGGAACACACCTGCCACCCTTTGCACTCCTAATCAATTAATTTGCAAGTCTATGCAAAGGAAGGTTCAGAGGGACCTCGGAGTACTCACCTGTAATTTGAGTCTTGAAGATATTCTTAAAATCTATCCACAGGTGCTATTTATGTATCTGTCAGCAGCAATGCCTGGTTGCCTTCTGAGTAGAAGCTGATTTCTGCTGTTGAGTAAATAAGAGATTTTAGGGAAACATTTGCAATGAGATTTGGAAGGAGAAACTCACCAGTGAGGAAGTAGTAATAGCATTTACAGGGCAGCACCTTGATTCAGTAAGGGATTTAAAAGATAATCTTTGATTCTGCTCTGTTGTCTCCAGATTTTTTTATAGCTTGGCAGGATGAGGTCCTTATTGCTCCTTAATGCTGAGGGCTCAACCTGAAACACTTGAAAACACAGTCCTTACTTGGGGAGACCAGAGTGACCAAGGGCAACTGTGACAAGGACAAAGGGCTGAAGGACCCTAGGAGACAGCACTCACATACAGCATGGTGTGAATGGCACCCTGCATTTGTGTAACCTGGTGGCCCAGTGTGTGAGGGAAGGGTGCAGCTCAGGAGATAATTGTGTCTTCAGTTTGCCCTTTCAAGTAGTGTGCTTTGGGCCTATTTGAAGTGACTTTAAAGAATTAAAGCTAAAGAATTAACTTTTGCCTAAAGTTAAAATTCCTGGGTGCGGTGATGAAAAAAGAAAACTCTTGAAACAGCCTTGTCTAACAGAACTTTGTTCCATGAGGGAGAGTGCTCCACGTGTAGGCTGTCCAGTATGGTGACCACTTGTCATATGGAGCTGTTGAGAATGAGATGTAGCTAGAATGACCGAGGAACTAAAAATTCCGTTGATGTTGAAATGGCACAAGTGGCAAACGCCTACGGCACAGGGTACTGTGTGTCTAACACGAGAGCAGCTTCCTGGATTCTGCCTGCCTCTGAGCTCCAGGTTTGCTCTGTCACCCTGAGCCCTTCTGGCATAGGCTGCTGCTCACATATTTCCAGAGGTGATAACTGACGTGAGGAAGCCTGCGTGTGCACATACTGGAGTCAGTGGTCTGTAGCATGGCTGGATCACAGAGTACCCTAAATCCTTCACTGAAATACATAGTTTTTAAGTCACTAACTAGAGAGCTTTAGCGAAGGGTGCTCAAATGTTGGGCTACTTCATACAAAAATACAGTAAACAGGGCTGAATTGGGGGAACTGCTTAAAGCCTAGGTGAGTCAAACCAAAAAGACCAAAGGAAATCTGATCAGGTAAGGGTAAGAAAAACTTAATCAGCATCAAGTACCCTCATTAGCCAGATGACCTCGAATATATCACCTACTCTCTGAGAAACTCAGTGACCATCCATAAAAGAGGAAGAATAATAGTTGTCCTGTTTACTTGTGAAATTGTTCAGAAAAATGGACTAAACACTAATGGATTAGATAACTGCAAAATGCCATTTAAATGCCTATCACTATTATTGGCCAACCATTTGTATTTTTAAATATTCTCTTTGTATCAGCCCCCTTTGACTTCTGAGTAGAAAGACATTAAAATGAAACAGACAGGAAGGATTTCATGTACTTAAGAAATGTGTGATACTCTCAAAATTATACCATCCGATGAAGATTCTTAGAACTCTTTTGAACTGATTGATGTCTGGAGAGGCTGAGCTGTGGCCTGGCTAGGCCTGGGACAGTGTTGTCAGGTTGGTGTCCCTGGTCAGAGTCCTATGCAGAGGGACTTCTGGCCTTGAAGGGAGAGCTTTCCTTTAGGGGTAGAGGGCTTCTTTTCTGCTTTCGGTGACCCCAGGAACAGCAGCGACCCTCTGCAGATTAGAGCTCTTTGTGGCCCGACTGGCAAACCGTGAGAAAACTCATGCTCCGTGTGCCCCTTCTGGGTTCCAGCTGGTATTCTGCAAGTTGTGAAAATTACCTGCTCCTTCTCACACACAAACGCATGGCCACAACCCCATAAAGCTGTGACAACACAACATTATTTACCTACATATGAAAAAGTAATATGTGAAGAGGTAAATAGTTTCCCCATTTCAGTACAAGTAAGGAGTGTTTCCTAAACCTAGACATTAAAAAAGAAGGTAGAATCTGCCTCAACTAAATAAATGAATGACATTTTTCTTTTATTTGATTCTTCAGCACTAAACCAGCTTTCCTGTGACTAATTTTGCTTAAACGCCTGTTTGGTCCAAACCATTTCCTCCATCTAAGTGCAGTATTAATAGGGAGATGCTGTGGCACATATCTGCATTCCCAATACTCTGGGAGGCTGAGAGAGGATTGCAAGTTTGAGCCGAGCCTGCGCAATTGCTAGCAAAACCCTGTCTCAAAATAAAAACTAGAAAAGGCAGAGGATTAACTCAGGGGAAAGGTTTTGAGTTCAAGCCCTACTAACATAAAAAATAAACAGATACATAAAATAAAAACTATGTAAATAAAGGCAATGTTAATTAAATAAGATAGTTGTATATATACTTCTGGTGAAATGGGTAGCAGATTTATTTGAGGTGTTTCAAAGAATTCAGTTCAGTGGAATTGAAATTGAAAAATTATTTCATTACTCTTTTGCTATATCATGCTCAGGCTACTTATTCATATATTTGCATGGAGTACTCTTGATTATATAGTGAAGGAGGCTGTAACATTGGCATTGAATTACAATTAGGTTAAAAAGAGAGAGAAAAATCATCTGTTTTGATGTACTTCACATGGATATGACTACCCTTAAGTGTCCATCCTACAAGTATTTTAACATTTAATTTTTATGCATATGTAAACGCAGCATTTGACTCATGAATAAAAAATATGACTCACTTATTCAAGAATATATTGAGCCTTTCTCATGCTAGGTGCAGAGAACAGCAAAAAATAACAGGCACAGCTCCCTTCTAGGAACTTGAGTTTGGAAAAGAGACAGAATTGTCAGCATACAATGACAAAATGCATGGCTAGTAGTGTAACAGTGACAGGAATTTAAAGAGGAGAAAGAACTTACTCATATTTTAAGGAGTTCATCAGCAGAAGTCTCGTGGAGAACATGATATTTGATCTTGAAGTGGAAGCATTTGCTAAATAAAAATGAAGAACAGCAATCTAAGTTTTCTGTACTGTGTTTCAGTGAGTGGTTTGCTTATCCTGGACACACTAAAAGTGTTTGCTTGACTTAATTATACACATTTGTTCTATGAAGGGAATAAGACTGCCCCTAGGGATTTGCCCACAGAGTTCCAGCCCTCTTTATTCTTGTACCTTGTCATTTGGCCTAGTTTTTTCTTGCATTCTGACCACACCCTGACATACAGCTGAATTCCACGGATCCCATTTGCCAAAATTTGTCTGTTGAATCTACATTTTCTTTATTTTATCTAATATGTACCTACTGTCACATCTAGCTTAAGGTTTGGCATGTAGTAATTGTTCAGGAAGTACTCCTTGAGTGAGTAGATGCAGATACTTATCCTCGAGTCTGTTAGATTTCTGCTCCTATCTTCATAATTACTACAGATTGCTGGCTTAAAACAATAGGAATCTATCCCATCCCAGTTCTGGAAACCTGAAGTCTAGAAACAAGGTTTTAGCAAGGTTGTGTCCCTTGGGAAACTCTGGCAAAGATCTTTCCTTGCATCTTCCAGCTTCTGTTGGCTTCAGATGTCCCTTGCTGGTGGCAGCATCTCTCCAGTTTCTAGGAGCTCCTTCTGCCTTTCTCGCAAGGATATCTGTCATTGACTTAGGGCCCAATTCAGGGTGGTCTCAACTAGAAATCCTGCAAAGACCTTTTATCCCCAAACAATATCTTACCCATAGGTTTGAGTTTAGAACGTGTAGACACCTTTGGAGGTAGCCACTATCTCCCTGCTGGGGAGGGGCCATTTCTAGCAGCTAAGGCTGAGTATTGGTATCACAGCTACAGAAAGTTTTGTTCAAATAATTATTTTCATTGAGTGTTGGGATGAAGTGGAGGGCAAGGTTGAGGGTTTTTTTTTTTTTTTTAAGAAATCTCATTATATTTCCCTTTTTCTTGTCCACTGCATTTTGAAGAAGAGTCTTTCACTGAGTCATCTAGGCCATTCTGTGTGGCTGGCCTGCAGCTCCTTTGACCCACCCAGCCTTGCTGTAGACCACAGCAGCTGACCTGAGCAGGGTTGGACTCCTGTTCCAAGGCAGTGATCTCATCGGCTGTTCAATCTTATTACTAAATTGATGCAGTCCACTGTGTTTCTCTCATGGGCATTTGGGTTTTTAAACTCATGTGGCTGAGTTAGTTGGCAGTGCCCTATGGCCTGCCTGTTTTCCTCATGGCCATTTGAGTTTTGCAACTAAAGTGACTGAGTTAGTTAGTGTTCTCTGCAATGGAGAGGTCCCAGGGAGTCCACTCAACCAGGCTGACCCAGTACCAATGAGAAATGTAGGTAGTTGCTCAATAGAGAGAGTAACATGGAAGAAAGGCTGAGGTGCCATGCTGAGAAAGGGGGTTATCCTTGAAAAGTACAGCCTCATATCTCACCCTCCTTCCAGTTTGCATGAGGCTATGATTTTGTTTCCTTTACTTGAACTTTATGGAAAATATATAACGTCCGTGTGTTAAGCACATATATCAGGCATTGTACATGCGCTATCTGACCTATATTCTCATTTAATAAATGTGGTAATGGGCCAGAGTTTAGGCACATTGGTCAGTAGTAGAGCAGGCACCAAACCCTGAGCTGCAACTCCAGAGCCCGGCTTCTGACTGCTCCACTGCTGACTTTGGAGCCAGGTTTCTGTCCTGGCTTTTGTAAGTCTCCTTTTGTTCCTCCCAACGAATCTGCACATATCTGATTCTTATACCCCAGTGGCCTGCTGAATTGCTTGGCCAAATGAATAGTAAACATTAAAAGTTGTTTTGATGTACTCTTTCCTCAGTTTGTATAAACATGAAGGCAATTTGTGATAAACTGTGGAGCTGTAGCCTGGTTATGATACACATTTTTTAAAAAGTGTACTTATGTACATCATAATAAAATCAATTGAAAATTTTAAAAAGCGAAAACAAACTTGTTTTTGATTAATGCCTGGCCATCGTATCCTAGCACTTTTAACTAAATCTGCCCCTCTATTTGGTCTGCTTTACCATAGCTGAAAATGCAGTACTATTTATTTCTCTAGCTCTTTCCCTTTATTAGGAGATGTGACCACTGTACTATAGCAAAACCATTTCAAGAATGACACATCAGAGAAACAGACTCTTGTTTCAGCCTACTTTTTCTTCTTAAAGCATAATCTCCATTCTTTGGAAGACTTTGTGCACAATATTGCAGTGTATTGTAATTTAAGTAGAAAGTCTTCAAAGATAATACTAGAATTTTAGATTCTGAATTTCTAGAGAACAGCCTCAGATATCTGATTGTGTTTCTGGAGAAAGGAATAGATTTGAGGTTGAATAAGGCACAGGGAATTATAGGTTATCATGTTTTTTCCATCATTCACTTATATAATAATGAAAAGAGAGGCTGGCAAAAGATAATACACCCTATTGAGTCAGTAATACAAGGTGTGATTTTCAAGTGCCCACTATAGAAATGTGTTTTACCTGATAATTTGAAATAGCTCTCTCATGAAACCATGCATCTTTCTCCAGTCTGAAATATCCTAAGGAAATAATGTTTCCTGGTGAACATTTAGGTTTGCAAAGTAAAAATACAAAAATATTCCATCTAAATCACATACAGGTTGTCAAATCAGACACATTAAAAACCTGAAAATTAAATGCTCTGAAACAAGTCTTTTTTTTTAACTTAAAAAAAAAGACCTGCCAGTCAAGTTTGATGCGGGTGGTATTCATGTGTAATGTTGCTTTTGTGCATACAAGCAAGCATCTGTCCAATTGAGTGCCTAATTGGTAATCATGGAATATTAAGCTAATTATTTGAATGGAGCCTATAACTGATATAATTTCTAAAGCTGTAGATCATATTACAGTACTTTTATAGTGATAAGTGGGAAAGAGACATGGCTGTGACTAAATTGCCAAAACATTGGATCGTATAGACAGAGTCACAGTACAGACAGATTCCTGCCGGCTCTGTTTTCCTAGGTGCCGGAAAGGCTCCTAAATACCCCATCACTGTATATTTGGGTACCAAGGTAAACGTAAGTGTTTAAGGGAGCAGAGTGGAGTGGCTTCCACTGTGCTGTTTCTCACTTTGCTTTGCACATTTCTCGCATCCTGAACAAAATGATTGGCCTTTAAAAGAAGGTAAGCACTATAAATGTGGTGTTTTTGTTGTTTTGGGGGTTTTGTTTTTTATTTTTTTATTTTTTGGTACTAGGGATTGAACTCATGACCTTGCGCTAGCCAGGCAGGTGCTTATGCCACTGAGCTAAACCCCCGGCCCCTTACATGTGTTTATTTTTTTTTAAAAAAAGGTAATTATAAAACTAGTTACTGTCCTGCAGTAATCTGTATTTAACCTTTACATTTGACCAATTGCTTTCATATATGTTACTTCATTTAGTTCTCCTGATGTCAGAAGCTGGCCAGCGAGGGAAGGGGAAGTCTCCCGGTGAAGACTGGAGATACGTGTAAGAGGGGAGGTCGGTCCTTCGTTCCCTAGCTGGAACACTGCCAAGCTACACAGTGCCTACCACCTTATCTCCAGTGCTTCTGGAGCAGGGGAAAGGGAGTGGATGGGGCCCTGCAGGGTAGATGAGTCTCAGACAGCTTTCGGTAGCCCATTCAGCCAGATTTGGTTTTCAGGAAATGCGGAAGATGATTCCCACATGAGTTGCAGATCTCTGGGCCGGTCAAGGATGACAGCTGTGACTGAGGGCTACCGTCTCACCGGGATCTGTGCCACACGATGGGAGAAGAGGCACTCACCAAACAATGGTGGGTGATAGCACTCACTAAGGGTCTGCCTGGAGATCTGCTGAATCAGAGACGTCATTTTTTTAAATCAAGGAAAAAAATTGTTTGCTTTGTTTTGAATGAATTGAGCCCAATTCCGGTAGCCCCTTTACTCTGCCTCCTTATAGTTAGTCTCAATTTGTACATAATTTTATGTCATATATACTGAAGGTGCACATGAATTAAATTATTAATTATTAATATTTACTGTATTAATAGTGTATTTTAATGTGCACTACTAGTATCTTCTTTGGCTTATAAACACAACAAAATCTATGATTGCCTTTCTTTTCTCTCCATCTTTCTCCTTGGCCAGTCCTGACTGTAGACTGGGAAATTAGACTGAAAGATATGTTGGTACTTGAGTTCAGTGATAACCAGTCATATTTGATCGTTGATAAGGATTTGTTGGAAGAGAAGATAGACCAGAGCCACAAAAATTGTTTCTATATGCTCTTAAGATTACTGAATATTTAAATCGGAAAAGCTGTAGTTAAATTATTTTGATATGTCCATAGACCTGTATCTCTCTCCTGAGATGCAGATTAAATTTTGCGAAAATGTTTTGAACAATAATTTAATATAAAGCTGTGGTAACTTTATTGTTACCACAGGATTTAGTAGAAATTTTTGTTGTGTCACCATAGATACCAAAACCTAATTTGATTACTCTTGTGAATAGTTGCTAACTATAATCTGATAGTGACTGTTACTTTTCATCAGCTGGAAGTAGTCTGCTAATTGAGCTGGAGGCATGCCAGAGGAATCTTTCAAAGAGGTAGTTTTATATACTGCAGTTTTAATAAGCAATTCAATGAAATCTTTTATGAAAGCAACAAAGAGAGAAAGGTCTGGGTAGAGTGAGTGTGCTTTACACATGGACAGATGAGCACCAGACAATGCTGGATCATGTCGGTCACTCAAACCCAGTTTGGCAAGGTCAAATAAGAATAGCTTAATTTATTCAGCAGCCATGAGTGTCCTTATTTGCTTAACAACTCTGCCAAAAGAAGCCTTCCTTGTCTGGTCTCTGGAGTTCAAGAAATGAGCAAGGTGGCTCTTGTGCCATCAAATTATACATATTTGTCATCCTGGGAGGAAGGCTTTGCTTGCAGCTTGATTTTTCAAACACAATTAAAGTTGTATCAGATACCTTCACTAGCAAGAGAGGTTTTTCAAAAAAGATAAGGAAATTATAGCTTTGCCTGTAATCACTTAGGAGTGTAGATAGATGGATAGTCCCAAAACACACTGGCTATTTTTTTGTATTTTGTTTTCTTTTTCTTGATGAAATTGAAGCACAGGGTAAACTGATAGGCCAGTAATTTACGCTTGCTCGATTTGACATGCTACTAGACATGTGGGGTACTGTGTTGTATTTGCTGAGTTTTTCCTGTATCCTATATGCCTGAATATTTTACATTCATCATATAATGTCATCCTTGTACTATATGATTTTCTATTTTATTGATACAGAGATGCAGTTTCAGGGAATTTAACACAAGTGCACATGGTTGTTGTCAGACAGTAGAACATGCAAGTTTGGTCATTAGTTTGTACAGCTGGACTCTTCTCCTACCAGGGCCTAATAGTTAGATGGGAAAGAATAGAAGGTGAGTTGATACTATTTGCAGAACAAAATGCTTACAAAATGTTGCCACACTGGGTTGAAGTAAATAGTGTACTGCTCTACTCGGGGCACTCAGTTTAAGTGACTCATCCTTTACTTCTCTGCGATGTTCAGTGAGATGGAGATGCTGCATGGAAAACACTTGACATGTGTTAGGTGTTTAACAAGTAATAGTTGTGATTACTGGAGTACTGAAGTGCTTTTCTGTGTGTTTGGCATGATTTTTTCCGAGTCCTGTGCTTCTCAAATCTATTGAGATTCCTAAGAAATCATGTTAAAATGTAAATTCTGCAGGTCTAGAATAGGGAGTGAGATTCTACACTTTTCCCAGCAATGTGGTACTGGTGGTCCAGGACCATTTTGTAAGGATCAAGGGCCTATTGCATTTGATCAGTGATGGATTCCCCATGAGACGGGATATAGTTTCTAACTGAGATATGGCAAAGCCACCAGCCCACTCACACATGTGTCCTGATCTCATTAAAACATCAGGCAACTTAACAGAAATGAAAGGATGCTGGAAAGGGACTAAAAATGAAAAGAAATGCTCCAAGGCGAGGAAACACAGCTCCCAGGAAACACAAAAGTAATTGCTCTTAAGAGTGAGCAGGTCATGCTGAAAAGTCTTGGTGGGAAGAGTCAGAAGACACACTGTCTCAGTGTGAATTGCTTCTTCCATCAGCACCCCTAAATCTGGCTGCTGGTGTGCAGATTAGGAGGCTCTCACTCCCAGAACCTGCGTGACACTTGTAGTGCCTAGAGAGGGAGTCCAGTGCCCTAGGCATCTCTCATTTCTCCCATTATTTTCAGGCTAGCCATGTTTTTCCTGTTGGTGCTGCCCAGAATTATCGAACCCTAGGAATCACTGAATTCAGCCTCCTGTTTAACAAGGGTGGGCAATGGAGCCCCAGATGAAAAGACTTGTCCAATAGAATTAATAATGAATCAGTATTTAATAAATCCTGAGATGTACCATTTCTTCCACATTTTAGTACCTCTGAAATCAGGATTGTTATATGATTGGTGTCACAGTTTGATTGGCAGTGTTTAGTCTTTCTCAGTGGTATAAAAGATAATATCAGCACATCTTAAAATAGATGGGTTCTTATATACCATGGAAGTATTAATGAACCATGTCTCCTGTCTGCTGCCTCAGTGCTACTCTGCTGCACATTTTATGACATGGTTATCCTGATGCTTTTAGAGACAGCGTAGTGCAGAAGATAAGAGCAGGGGCTCTAGAGCCAAACCACTCACCTCATGCCAGCTATGTAACTTCTGTCCATTCTGTTTAGTCCTCTGTAACCTGAGGATGACAAAGTAATAAGTACCCGGATAGTGTCCATGCAAGAGTGAGATGCATCAATCCATACCAATCAGCTGGAACAGTCACTGGCAAACGGTAAACACTCAATAAACATACTGTTATTATTGATGACAGTCTCACTAAGTCATCCTGGAATCCTAACAGCATCTGCACATTAGCTTGGGTAGAGTATTTCTACCTCTGTTCATGATATACAAATAGACTGTGCCGAGAGTTCTTTTAAGCCCCACGCAGGATTTTTGGGTGTCAGAATGATTCAATAATGACCATGGAGGGAATTTTGCATTTCTATCCATAAAGAGTAATAAAAGCATAAGTTGACAAAGATTTGTCTTGACTGATACAGATGTTGGCCTGTCTGCCAACAGAGCGGTTCACATGAAAACCACAACAGCTTTGTGATTCTCTGTTAGGTGAACCCCATAATTCTTTTAAGTATTAATCTCACAGTGGTAGGAAATTCTGACTAGATGGTGTTCGTTCTAAGACTCGATCAAATGGGGTACAGTTTGCCACACCGCCTTCCTTCATTTTGCCAGCCACTCTGCCACTGTCACTCATATTTGCTCCATTGCCTGATTGCCTGATACAGTCATCTTGAATGTAATGCACATGGACATGTTTGTTCTTCATTATCTCAAATTCTCCCATATCTTTTTCTTTCTCCTCTTATGATCATGGTATTTAACAAAATGAGTTGGAAGTCTGGGTAAAGTCTTTTCTACACTTCCTCCTTTGTCAGGCAGGAAACGGTTTCACCTCTGGAACTTACAGAGTGCTTATAGCTGTCTTACACCACCGATCCCAGTCTATAGTATGTTAGTTTATATATGCTTTTTTGCATTGTCTCCTTGCTTATGTTTATGTTTAGAGAAGGGATCTTGGACGACACTCTTTCATCATTCTACAGGTTCTTAACTAGTATAAATCTACTGAATGGATAACTTTTGGCTTTCTGAATGGCTCTACTTCATTGAGTTTGCAGATATGGTAGCAATAGACAGATAACAGCTCATCTAAGTTCATGGTAATTTCCTCAGTTGTCTACCACAAAAGTTAAACAAGCTATTCTCCTATAGTTTAGCAAATTTACCTAACTTCTATAAGTCATATTATGTAGCTTCTATAAGTCATATTATGTAGCAATAATTGTATACTTTGCTAAATGATAATACATGAGTTCAGACAGGTTTGTTTTCAACACCAGATTCTGTACAGATGTACAGATGCCTTAGTCACTTTTTCTTCACTGCAACACAACACTTGACAACTGAAACTTAAAGGAGAAGAGGTTGGGCCGGGGATTTAGCTCAGTGGCATAAGCACCTGCCTGGCAAGAGCAAGGTTATGAGTTCGATCCCCGTTACAAAAAAAAAAAGAAGAAGAGGTTTATTTTGGTTCATAGTTCCAGAGGCCTCAATCCATGTACGGTCTTCTAGTTCCTTGAGAAAACAGTGTGGAGAAAGAGCCTGCTGAGGAGGAAAGCTGCTCATGTGTTTTACTAGAGAAACAGATATAACACAAGATACACAAATGTACAAGAAATTACAAGGTTGGCTTAGGATGGTCAGCCACAGAGTTGAATGAGGAAGCAGACAGAGGGTGTCTGCACAGGGGAGGCTGAAAGGTTCAGTCCAAAGCCTGGAACTCACTGCAGTGTTCCATCAAGTCCATATCAGGAGGCTGATGTGTCTGTGATGGAAGCCAAAGAGTCTATGCCAGAAGGCTGAAGGATCTAAGGCAGAAGCAGAAGAGTCTCCACTAGAAGCCAGAAGATGACGTCCAAGATGAAGGCAAAGACTGGAGCTCTTCTGAAGAACAAAAGCCAGTCCATCCTTTGGAGGTGATGAGCCATCTTACACCCTAGGGTGTAAAATTGCTGAGTCAACTTAGTTAAGCTTCTGAGCTTCTCAAGGTGACACAGTCAACCACTACATCATGTGATGGCAGTCAGGAAGCAGAGAAGGGAGGATCCAGGGAGTGAGAGATACTCTTCCAGATATACCAGTTCACCAGTGGGCAGTGGCCCCATGACCTGGTCAACTTCCAAACACATGAGGCATTGGAGGGGACACCCTAGATCTAAACCATAGCAACAAGAAACTTGGCCCTACACTGGCACCATGGTCAGTGAGGAAATCTGCTCTATTGGTAGTAGGGATGATGAAGAGGCAATTTAAGGATAAGCTCCTGAGGAGAAGTGGAGAGAGGATCCTGCTTGCAATTAGCTGGGGATAAGAAGGAGCAGGTTCCATAGGGCTCCTGGTTCCAGGCTCTCTAACAACCTCAGGAATGGAAGTTTGGTTCTCCAGAGTCCACAAAATGGGAAAGGCTTTTGGTGAACATATTTCTTTTGATGATATTACAAAAGATTCTTCAGAATTCCTTCCGATCTTTGGATCACATCTACTTGGTTTGTGATTGATTAGTGTTCATAACAGACATTCCATTGATCAGTTGACATTTGTTGGGAAGGATAGAATAATACGAATTAAAGCTTAAACAGCAATTTCTATTGGAAGTAAACTCATAATTTAGCTACTTAGGGATATTATCTTGCTTCTGAGTCCCTTGTTAACATCTTTAAGAAAGTGGATGTTAAAAGTTCATTCATTACTGATGCATTTCATTGTCTTTTATTTATTTCTTTCACATTAGAAAGTGTGAACCACACATTCTGGTTTAGATTGATACTTTGCATTAATTTAGAGTGAAAGGGGATATTTCTAACTTGGAAAGTTGGAAAGAGGCGTGAGCAGAGTAATAAATTAGAAAAAGAAGATAAAGTTCCAGTTTCTGACAGAGTCATTATCAGGTGACTTAAAATATAAAGCTTGACGTATTAGAAATTCTCAGAATATAAATAAAAATCTCAGTGCAAAGTAAGAAAATAACAGGTTTTATTTTAGATTTTCTAGATAACTTCCCTTCAGTTTTTATGGGTACTTATAAATTGACTGTGCTTGAATTCCCTTTGTAGCAGTGCAGGGTGACTCAATAATAGAAACACAGCCACCCTGCAGATTATTCTAAGCTTAAATATATTTTTTAACTGAGGCCTAAGACTCTTTTTATAAAGCTTAGACAAATATAAATTTCAAATATAGAGGAAGCGTATAGTTGTGTTCGTCAGTCGTTTTTTGCAAACACATCAACTCAGCTTATGGCAGATGAAAAGTGTAAGAAGTGGAGAAAATCAGTTTTCAGAACCTGGGGGACTTTTTGTACCCTTTTACAGTGAGAGCTAGCTGTGAGTCATGACTCTGTCTCCTGTTTCTCAATCTTTAGCTCATCTCGTTGTGTTCATAGCATTTATGTTATAGGCTAGCACCAGAGGGACTAAAACGCAGCAGAGCCTAAACTATAAGCAACCAATGAACCTAAGATGATGGTTTTCTTCTTCTTCTTTTAAGTTCAAAATGAACTTTCACATCCATAATTCTGTCTCCCTTAGTTCATAGTTGCTGTAGAACTTTGGCAGTTTATCACTCAGTCTTGATCTGTCTGTTACTTTTTGAAGTTATCCATACTTTAGTGACCTAGGAATGTCCTTCTTGGTGGGTTGCATCTAACTAGGTATCAAATTCCTACTGATAGGCTCTGTTGAACTCCACAGCTTGGATAAAGGGTGGTGAGTATGAGAAGGCATAGCTCTCAATTTCTTCTTCATCCCCTAGACGGCCTCACGGCATCATTTCCTTTATTGTCCTCATCAAATGGCTTTGTACTAGAATACTTGTACATTGTTCTTTGACCCCTTAGCAGAAGGCTGACTCACTCCTGCTCTCCAGTCTTCACACCTGCTGTTGCCCAGTAGCATCATGAGGGACAGAGAGCTTAGATTATCATTGGCTGCTAAGTTCACAGGTATCCTCTGCATGACTGTAGCCAGCAAGGTGCAGCCCATCCAGTATAATCAGCAACCTGGATGTCACAGGGATGTTGTCTTCTAAAGCATTTAGAAAGAAAATTTAGCGTCAACCACCTTAGCAAGTGGATTCCTCCATGCGGCAGCCCTTTATTTTGAGGAAATGAGCGGTCCTGGGAGGATGCTGTGCACTGAAGAGTCTTGGGTTGACTTGCTTTTTGAAGTTGCTGCATCAGAAATGAAAAGACAAATAGGCTTGAGAGAAACTCCATAGGTTTTTAACATAAACATTAAGCAGACTAAAATCAAGTGTTAACTCCAAATCACAGCAGAATTAGTAACTCTAAAGGGAATGACATTCAGTGGTAGGAGGATTACAAGACAGGAGTTAGAGTGAGAGCAAATCAATCACATTTTATTGTCTTTGGAACAAATTCCAAAGGCCCTTCTGTTGTAGGTGAGAAGCCATCAGTCATCCACGAGGCTTTATTCTGAGTTGAAGATGAAGCCACTGGTGGGATTAGCTTGATCAGCCCAATCTCACTGACCACACTGGCTTTTGCTTAACCATTTGGCATGTCACAGAGGTAATTCCAGCTGTATGGTTGAAAAACTGTTACCAAAACTACCATATTTGGGTACAGTTTGCAAAGCTAAACTTCATGGGCCACATTTTGATGTCCTTTTTTGAGCAGTGCCAAGATTCGAGTAGCAAAACAGGCTTGTGTAGGACACTGGAAATTTTTTAAATAGTGTCTTTTTCACTTTTCTTTTTCTACATTGCTTTTAAATGTTTTGTTAACATCTCTATGTATTAATGAGTTGGTTTTCAAAACCCAGCTCCTAATAATACCATTTCTTGTAAGGAGATTATATCTTTATTGATTTACTTTGCTAGAGATTAATGGAGGTGTTAGAAGGTATTATTTATTTTTTGCTTTAGGCTAAAACACTTGTAATTGGGAGTAGAATATATTAAAAATGTGAAATTAGCAAAACAGTTGAAAAATCAGAAGGTGCCTGATCTATGTATTTCATTAAACCCTACACCTGGCTTAAAATTTAGAAAGTGTTGAATTGCTTCTTTCTTTTTTTTTTTTTTTTGGTACCGGGGATCAAACTCACAACCTCGCGCTTGCCAGGCAGTTGCTTAAGCCACTGAGCTAATGAATTACTTCTTTCAAAAAATAGGGTATTTAAAAAATAGGGTAGCTTAAAGAAATTAAAGCATAAAAGCTAGTAGTTAGGTTTAAATTTTCTAAATCAACCACCCATGGCTCAAGATAGTGGTCTGCTTAGAATTCCCTGCCTTTCCTGCATAAATTCAGCAGTCTTCAGATAAATCTTTTGGAAGAAAATAGAGAAATGAAGATAGCTCTGTGTTAGAGAAAAAGAAAATAATGTTTTATGAGGAAGCAACTGGGGAGGAATTTAAAAAAGAAGGAAGAATTAAGGTGCCTAATAATGATCATCATAACAATAAGAAAAAATATTTTCCCAAAAGAATATTATAATGATTATTGTTTTGATGAACCAAACGAAGAAACCTCAACCAAGGATACTAATCCATTTTTCTTCCCTAAAGTAATTCAAAGGATTTTCTGGAAAGCATTATTATATTATATGACTAAGAAATTTGTTCAGTATTATATGAATGCACTAGATTGATGAAAAAAATGTTTAAAATTTGTGAGATTTTTCATGCATTGAATAATTGGTATTTTCCTAGCCACCTTACAGATTATTATTTCCAGTTGTTTTGTTTGTTTTTGAGAAGTAGTTATGAGAAAATAATTTTAACTTTTGTTTTTGATCTCATTAATATTACTATGATATTGACTATTAGTTGATAAATTCAAAGCCTTTGACAGGAAAAACCATTTTTGGTTGTACGTTTTAGTTAACATTCACAATGATTTTGTCTTGCTTGGGTTATTACTTAGAGTATTACTGACCCATATTAATGGGATCAAGACCAATACATCATCGGAAAAGGAGAAGTTTTGCATCACTGAACAATAAAGCAAGACAGCATGGTTTGTGGATAAGATTTAGAGCCACATAACCCATTGCTTCACTTTCTGGAACATAGTTTGTAGTGAAATGCAATGAATATATTCTTGAAGTTGTAGAGAATGTATGAAACATAAAGGCCAAGAAGATAACGATGGAGGATAATTGTTGAGTAATTCTCCTCCCCTTCATCCTAACACAGATGCAGTGCCCAGGTGTCACAGTGGTGTCACATGGCTACATCAGCTGGGAAAATATTTGAGAAAAGTCAAGTTTGCATGTCTTATACTTCACTAAACTTAAGCCCCGTTAGCCTAAAACATTAGAGGGAAGTGAGACAGAGGCAGTTAAAATCAATTTGAATTAAAATTGGAGGAAAGTGAGAGACTTTGCAGAATTTATATCCAGGGTATGACAAGCAAAATGTAGTACTTCTAGCCATATTTTGCTTTATACTTCGTAATGCCTGTCATTCATTCATTCATTCATTCATTCAACAAATGTCCTTTATCATCTACTGTGAGCTGCGTATTACACTAGACACTTGGGATCCATTAGTAAAAGGAATAGCAAATTCCTGCATTTTAGCTCAGTTATCAGAGGAGGATACAGACAATAGATGGTAAACACAGTCAATGAGTATCTTATTGACTATGTTGGAAAGTGATAATAGCCCAGGAAGGAGAAAAGTAGAATGGAATAAGAGTGATTTGGAGTATGTGTGGGGCAGGCAGTGTGTGGGCAGTTGTCACAAGTTTGAATTCCTAGAAGAACCAATCCACATAAAGATCCTCCCTCCTCCCTGCCCTGAATAAGTCTATTTTAAATTATTAGCTAACTGCTTCCCAAAGAGGTTAAGTAAGTCGCCCCAGATCCAACGGCTGGTAAGAGAGGAATCTGCTTACTCTGAAGCATTTTTATCTCCTCCGCTGCCTCCTTGAGCAGTGACTCACTGCCCCCCTGTTTGCCTTGCTCCCTGCCAGGATGTCTTTGGCCCCAGTAACTGATTTCAGGATGGTGTTCTGCAGATGTTTTATTGGATCCAGGCTTTTTCTAGGCCACTCAAGATTCCAGGGCCAGACATAGTTCATTGCTGTAGTTATACCCTTGGGAATAGCAGCTTATAATAACTGGAAATTAGACATGCATGAGAGGGTAAGAAGGCTAGGATGAAAATGTTAAGATGAAGAAAGTAGGTTAGAGGACAGAGCCGTATCAGAGGTGAAGGGAGATAATTACTTAACAAGGAAATTGTGTCCAGGTTTGGTGCTGAGAAATATATATAAGGCATGAACCATAAAGCAAGAAAAGTAGCATGAATGGTGCTTCTTAAAACTCACATGCAATATCTTATTCAGTCCTTGAACTCTAAAAGGTAAATTTGTATCCCCATTTTATGGATAAGTAAACTAAGGTTTTTAAAGTGAGTGAGTAAACTAAGGTTCTAAAAGGTTGTGGCTCACTTAACAGTCGCAGAGTGGGATGAAAATTAAAACCTATGTTCTCCAGCTGTATATCATCCTTTCCTCTATGTCAGACAGGAAAATTAAAAGAAGCGAAAGGACCAAACATTGTAACGTGTTTGCTTTGGTGCCCTCCAGTTTTTTTCTTGTCTGCAAACTGAGTTCTAATTGAGTTCTGGTTTAAGAAATATTGATACGGTGGAAGTAAGATTTATTTCCACTCTTGTCTACTAGCTCTGTGGCACAGCCTTCTCCTTCTTGGAAATTATCTAACAATTTACAGGTTGTTTTTGACAGTATGTTTTAGGGCTTTAACTTCTAGTTTGTGAACAATAATAGCTAATGTTTTTAAGCACTTGCTTTCTGCCAGACTGTATGTTGAATTTAATTCATTTGAACTTAATAATATTCCTGTGAAGTAGGGACTGTTTGTTTTTTTTTATATTTTATAGATGAGAAAACTGAGATACAGAGAAATGAACAGTTACTCTCTAACTACAGAGTAGTGCTGCTTGGCAACTAAAAGATGAGCAGTTAACATAAACTAATAGTTCACAGTGCTTTACTAGCGATCCACTCATGGCAACACCCAGCAAGGTGAGGACTTTTATGATTTCATTTTACAGGTGGGAAAACTGAGGCATAGGAAGTTTAACTCAATTTGCCCATGAGCACAGAGCTACCTGGTAGTGGAACCAACATTCAAATCTAGGCAGAATTGTGTCAGTTTTCAAAAGACATTGCAGTTAAAAATTTTACATCCCAAATTCAAAAATCTGAAATGTTGAGTGCATTTACGCTGTAACATTTCAGATTTTGGAGCATTTCAGATTTCAGGTTGGTGGATTAAGGTTACTCAGCTGATAAGATCTGTCTGTTTGTAGTCTTTTAAATTTTGAAAGCTGAGTGAGTCAGCAGAATCTGACCATCTCTTCCATCCGATTGTGTGTAAGTTGAGGGCTATAAACTCTTGCTACCGAGTCGCACTGAAAACATGAATGCATAAAAATGTAGAGTACTTAGAAGCTGCCTGGTCTGCCTAAGCTATAGTTGGTAACACCCAGGGCTGTGATTTTTTATTTCATCCGTAACATAGATCACTGTGTTTTGATGTGCCTGTAGGAGTCCCAGATGGAGACATTAAGTCTAGCAGTCAGCATGCAGCAAGGCATTTGACGGAAAATGGGTCACACACTGCCCACATGCTTTTCTTTCTGGCATCTAGTTTAGTACTGAGAAGCTTCATCCAGGAATACCTTGTTTAGAGAAAAATCCTTGAACACGTCTTCAGAGAATCTTTACTGTTCACTGCACCAATTGGAATGGGATTTCGGTTTTTTTTCCTTGTTTTATTTTCAAGCTTGGTTTATGTACTGATTGTTCCCTCTCCCCTTTTCCCATGGTTGTAAGACAGCTCTATACTGAAGGTTCTACAGACCCTTGAAGGTTTATGATCTTATGAAGCACAGCTGGATAGAGAGCTTTTATTCTTATGCCTACCCTTTGAAAGTTCACAAACACCTAATCTCTCCTCTCTTGGTGGGACCATTAGGAGCAGAGTCTAGTGCCTGTGAGGCAAACTCAGTGTCTGACAGCACAATCGGGTGCATGGAAGTCATTCTATTTCAGGCTGGAGGGATTGTTTCCCAGCCTTTTACTTAAAAGCAAATAAGCAGATGGATTGGAGGATGGGAACAATAGAGAAGGGCCCTCTGCAGACTGGGGAAAACACTCAGGATGGCCTCCCACCTCTGCCGGCCATGAAGTCCTTCCATTGTGCTGATGATCTGCCTTCCTTCCAGTCTTCCAGACCAGCTGGAAGCCAAAGTGTGCCATGCCTCTCTACAGGAGATCCGAGCTAGCCCTCAGCCTCAGAAGACACACCGGCAGGCACCTGTGGAGTTTAAGAACAGATAAAACAATCAATAGCAGATAGTGCTGTCATGCTACTTCAAATACAGAGAGCAAAAGCCTCTTTTAGGTTATTGAAACAACTGTTAAAAAAAAAAAGCGATGATGTGGAGAGGCAGTCTCACAGCTGTTGATCATTTGGCCAATAACTAGTGGTGGACCAGTCAGGTAACCTGAGCAAGGACAGAAAAGGAAGAAAACAATGCCAAATAGATTTGGATATCTGGGTAGGGAAGAAGGCCTGTCCCTTGGTACCATTTCAGTCAGTCTTCAGTCAGGTTAAAATATTGGTTAAGATCTTTGCAGAGATGGTATTTTCTGTCTTCTGGCGTCCTCAGCATTGTAAGCTATGTGCTCCGTAAGCGCTAACACAACTGATGATTTAATCTGTGGAGCTGGGACTTCGGTCTTTTGGTTGTCAGACAGGGGACAGGCCTTGCACTTGCTGTAGTTCAGGAGCATTAATGCTTACATGAAAGACCAAATCTGTGGCACCCTTCCACACTCCTGTTTGTGCACACTGTTTGTCTTCCTCTGGACTGAGGGTCTTTGATGCCCACATTTGGGTGACGGTCCATGCTTCACAGCATGAGGGCCTGTGCTTCACGGCAATGGCTTGGCCCCCTTGCCTGCAGCCCTCTGTCAGACTGTGTCTTCCCAGGCCTTGTTCATACCAACGGTCCTCTAATCCATGACTGTTCAGTGAGTGGCAGGCTGTCCATGAGGGCATATGGGCCACCCAAACTGGAATTAAGGGAGAACAGATAATTTTGTTAACTCTCAGACATCTTTGTCAGCTATGGCTTTTAAAAAAATCTGGTTGGCAAGAACATGCCTGGCACCCTTTCTAAATAAAGAGAAATGGAGTAGAGGGACATCTTTAATATTAAATTATATTTGTTTCATATGCAGACATCCATCAGGGTATTTTTATATGAGTGCTTTTATAAATAAGAAATACAGTGTCTGGTTTTGAATTATTCATTATTTTCTGTTTCTCTCCTTCACACTGCTAGATTGCTTACAGTAAATGGGACCAATTAAGATTTCTTGATAACCTTGAACACAGAAGGGGAACAAACTCTAACATTTTGCTGCATTCTTATCAAAACTCCCAAAATTTGTAAAATCACAGTGATCAATGAGGAACAATAGAGCTGATCCATCACAAATTAATACTCACTAAGCTGTCATTGATTTTTCCCTTCAGGCAAAGCAATTGCATACATCGCCAGCTTTGCACCATCCCCTGTACAGCTCCGACCTTGCTAAAATGGAATCTGTGGGTGTGTGTCTTACCCGCAGACTGAGCATCTATAATCAGTTTACCCAGTTGTCACTGTCAGAGCTGAGCCACAAATGACGGCATCGTCAAATGATTGTCTGCACATGATTCCCTGAATGCGGGATCCTGTATTTAGGGCAGCTCAGCGAAGCAACACCAGTTCTTCCCAGGAGTCCTGAAACGTACTAAGGAAGCCCAGGGGACCCCACAGTGAGCTAAGAATTCCCAGATCCCTTCTCAAGACACTGGAAACAATCCAATTAGAAGTAATAACCAACAGTTTTTTGAGTTCTCATTACATTTAATCCTTGCAACAATCTTACAAGGCAGAGTTTATTAATCCCATTTTACAGATGAAGAAACTGGGTCTGTAGGAGGCTAAATGTTAAGTTTAGAATCAGCTAAATTAGCCATGCTCTATTAGTGGACCAGTTTGGTTCACAGACCCTGTGTGGTTCACAGACCCCGTTTGGTTCACAGGCTCCCCACTGACTTGTGATCTTGAGCAAATTTCTGTCGTCTGTCTACACCTCCATTTCCTCGTCTATTTAAAAAGATGTTGTGGGGATTAAATAAAACAGTAAGAATGGCGTACCTACTATAATGTCTAACACAGGATCAATGCTACTATTTTTGTTTAGTTCTTGTTCTTAGACCCATAGGAATTCAGATGCCCCCTTGTGGGTCTCCAAAGGAGATCTAGCGAGGCCAGTTTTGACTTCACAAAGTACACTAGGGTCGAGGATGACCTGGTGTGGGGACAGCTGTTCACTAACAGAGAGGTCAGTACTGACCACAGGATTCAAGGCCTGAGCCGTGTCTCCAGAAGCAGGGTCCTGAGGGGCTGGGGAATGAGTTCATGATACCTTTCTGAAATGCAATTGATTGTTAAAGTGAGTAATGAGGGGCAGAGTTCTCCAGCAACTGAAGACTTCTTGTCTGGGGAATGAAAGTGGTGCTCTTACCTAAGAATCAGAGTAACAGGAGGAACCAACAGGGGTGGCTGTGCGACTTTGCAGGCTAATGATTTCAGCTGGTGCATATGCCTACAAGTGCATGTGTTGTGTTCAGGCGAATGTGGACAGTGGATAATTAGAAACGCCACCTGCAGCTCGGTAGAGGCTCAGGTTAGAGCCAGTGCATGCATCTACAGAATAACTGAACACACCAATGCTGTGAACAAACCCAGACAGTCTAACAAGGGTGAGAAGGAACAAAAGTCCCAGCATTAAGGAAATCAGATGAACCAGAGCATCAATGAATGAAACGAGAGTGGCATAGGTTTAGAAGGGAAGTGTGTGGCTAAGGGTTTTTATTCATTTGTTTTATTTAGGGGGAATAAAACCTCATTTTTTAAAATCAGTAAACATTCAAACCTACTTAAAAATAGAAAAACACATCAGACCCATAGACCCATTACTCAGATTCAGCACTTACCAAGATTTTGCCCCCTTCCTGTGTCCACCTCTCTTCATTTATCTAAAGTACTGTGAAACAGAGCGTGTAATTTCACCCCTCTCTACTTTAGCTGATACTCCTATAGATACTGACACTCCTCTGTGCAGCTCCCTTGCTATTATCACATCAAACGTTTGCACTATCTCTTGGCCACATTTATTATTTACTCCTTATTTGCAATTTTGTGTCTGGGAGCTGTCTTTTGACAGCTACTTTTTGTTTTTATAATCAGGACCTAAATAAGACTCCTGTGCGACCTAGGGTTGTTATGGCTCATAGGTCCTTTAATCCAGAGCTGCCCCTTCTTTTTTATGTTTCCTGACACTGGCTTGTTGAGCTTTTTACAACTGCCCTACCCTGCTTTCTAGGTTAGTGTTTTGCTTACATGTAGCATCACTTAACCAGTTACCAGTCCAATTGTTTAAATACAGGATGACCAAAAGTTACATATATTTTGGCTAATTTTTACAAGATAGTATAACAGGAAGTATAAAAATAATGATTTTATTAAATTTATTCAATGCAAGAATCAGCTGCCCAAGCTACGCTCAAGAGAGCATGTCAACAAAGACACCGCCTGAGTGATGCTCAGGGTAAACTAATACCTTGGAAGGATGTTTCTAAAATAAGTGTTTGAATGGACATTGGGAATGGGGAACAGAGAATAGAGATTAGCCTCGTCTGGGGAGGGGAGAATGGATAAATCTTTCAGTAGTCTTCTGCTTCTGTGTCCCAGAAAAAGTCATTCTCTGTCACTGTAATATGTACACTGGTGGATATTTCACATAGGCATATATGTGTGAATATATATGCAAATATATGTAAATGTGTATACACGTATTTTTATATTTATGTAGGTATATATACACCTCTGTGTTATACCATATATTACTACACTGTCAAGTGCGCACATGCACACACACACACACACACACACACACACACACACACATTTTGATAGATTTTAGGAGTGCTGAGGGAAAGGTGTTGGGTTAAGTCAGGAGGCTTGGATTGCAGTCTGGACACTGGGGCTGACCTGCCTGGTCCTTGATCTCTGTCCTGTGCACTGTAGTTATCAGGGGGGATCTTCATCTGTAGCAATGCAGTGGCAGGACTGGATCATTGCTCAGGTTCCTTCCAAGCCTATGATTTATCTGAAATTGTTATCATTTTGTTTGATTTTTTTTAACCTGCTTATATTACTCCTCTTCCCAGAGTCTTATTGGGTTCCTGTTTAACTAACCTAAGGATTTAAACGGGGCCTGGGATTCACAGCCCTCACCCAGGGCTGTATCTTGCTGACTTTCCTGCCATCCTCATATCACCACCCTTCAGATATGGGGCTGCACTTCACCCCCACATTTCCTCTGCAGGCCATATGCACGATGTGCCCCCCACCTGGAATATCTCCCGCCTGTGCCTTCCATCAAAAGTTTAACTCGAAGTGTGCCTGCTCTCTGCAGCCTGACTTCTGTGCTGGACTCTGCTTACCTCTTGTTAAGCCCTTGTCCTGATCCAAGCTTAGCATTTTACAAACATCATATTTAATGTTGCACTGGTATGTTGGGCAAGGAATAGGACTTCTTCTCTCCATTTTGGAGTGGGATTGAGCTGAATCAGCTCCAGGAAGATCAGTAGGAGGCCTCAGGGTTAAGATTTCAGCTTTTTTTACTTGATCACAGATCTCAGGCTCTTTCTGCTTCTCCAAACTACAAGCTTCAGCACTTGGTAAACTTTCTCACAGATTGTCCTTCTGTGTTGGTAGATTTATCATACATTTATTGAGCATCTACTGTAAGCCAGGAAACTGCACGAGTATTTGAAGACTGGTTGTATGTTTCACTTAGTGCAGTCTTTCCAGGACTTAAACAGAGATAGCATACAAAGTAGCAATTCAACAAATATTTATTGAGTTCAACTGAAATGAATAGTCACTTGGTTCATGTAAATCTAGGAGTCAACAGACACGTTCTCATGTTAGATGAATGAGCTGGTACCTGTTAGATGACTGCCAGTTTAATTGGGAACTGTTAGGGTATCAACTTATCATTTGCTGAAACTGATAAAAAGATTACTTGCGTTTATTTTTGTTCTTCATCCTTAGGCTAGTTCCAGTTTTTCTTAGAACATACTTTAGATAATTGTTAGTGAAAACAATTAAAAGTTAAAAAAGCACAAGAGGTATTTGTGTAACAATAGATTTGCTTGCTGTTATGGACATTTATTTTTAACATAAATACCTAAAATTGTAGGGGAATCATCACTGTTATCATGATCAAGATGTATTTAAGATGAACATGGGCATGATTTTGTGTTGAGTATACAAGAAAGAAAACTAGAAAGATTCATTGATCTCTGTTGCAGAAACAGTGGACCTTTCCAAGTATCTAAATATTTTAGATAAATGAAATTATCCTACCAAGTACTAAGGCCTTTTATTTTAAACATAATTGATGAGAACATTTCTTAAGTAAAATAGATGAGAATAAATTTTTCATGCAATGTCATAACATTCGTGGTATGAAATTTATTCAACAAATTAATTTAATAAACACTAGGGGTGTGCTAAGAGCCAGGGAGTGGTCTGGGTGCCAGAGATAAGACAGTGAATGAAACAAGAAGCTTCTGTCATGGAACTTCATTTTGGGGGGGCTGTAATCAGCAAGCAAGCAAGCAAGCAATGAGGAAGATAACCTCAGAAACTCTAGCAGGAGACTAAGATAAGAAATCGTTTGCTCTGCTGGGACCAGGGTAAAAGAGGTCCCCTTAATTAGGGTGGTTAGATAAGACCTCCCTGAGAGGGACATCAGATCTGAGGCCAGAACCAGAGCTGTCATTTAAAGAATTGGAGTAGAGCAAAGGCACTGAAATAAGGGGAACATTCTGTGTTCCGATGTGAGTTTGATTCTTGGGTTTGAAGTGCTTATGGCGTTTTCAAGAATTAATGGCAGATGGGTGCGGGAACCAGGAGCATGGGAGATAGATGCCATAGGAGATAAAGGCTGGACAGCACTAAGGTTCCTGGAGATGCTTAAACCTTTGAACAAGACCATTGTTTAGAAGAATTGGTATAGAGGTTGCTTCCTTTCCCCAACATCTATTCCTGACAATGGTAAGTCCTCTGCAGCATTGTTCCAAACACATAACAAATATTAGCTCATTCATTCCTCAAAATAACCCTATAATATAGGCATTATTATTATTTTTCTTCCATTTTGCAAATAAGAAAACTGGCACATGGTGACATTAATTTCCCTAACACTGAGCTGGGTGTAGTAGTGCACGCCTGTAATCCCAGCACTTGGGAGGCTAAAGTAGGAGGATTGCTGTGAATTCAAGGTCAGCCTGGTCTACAAAATGAGTTCAAGGTCAGTCTAAACTATATAGAAAGACTTTGTCTCAGAAAGAAAAAAAATTTTTCCCCTAAGATTGCATTTAGACATGTGAGCCTCTCAGCAGCTTGATCAGAGAGTCCTTGATGGTAACACTTACGCTGAGCAGTGTCCATGTTCACACACTGACCATCAAGGGGGTGGGGAGGGGGTAAATGTGACATTGGACCGACCTTAGGGAATGGGGAAAGCATATGGAGAGACCCAAGGGCACTGAAGACATTCGAAGTTCGTGGTCTTCTGGGAAATGGACGGAGTATCCAAGTATGAGCTGTTCTCTTGAGTTTACTGCCACATGGTTGCAGGTAACGATTGTTCTTGTGAGACTTCTTATGGCAACTCTAATGTGGTTTTCTTAGGGTGCCCCTGGACTTTCTCCATTCTGGTGCTTTGCACTGCTCTCGGGTTGCAAAAGAGAATGTGTCCAAAAGGTCACTTCTTCCTGTTGTGTCTTATTCTCCTGGTCCCAAGGAGGAACTTGAGAGTAGTGGAATGTAGACGAGGCTGTTTTCCTGGAGGAGCAAGGTTGTAATTTCTTGGGATATTTAAGGAGAAGCTGAAGTGGTTTGATTTTTGACCTGGAAACACATAATACAGTAATTGCCCCCACTCCTTCCTGGTGCACTTACCTCTTCCAGAGAATGTTTTGTTGACCATCCCAGGGTTCCTAAGGCCTTCTCTGTTGTGGCAGTGCCAGAAATTTGAATAATTATAAAAACCTTTAAACTGAAATATGAAAGAGGGAGCAAATTCTTCTGTAATGGCCTCAATTCCCATGTTAGTTGTTAACACTACTGAATGTGTGACCTTGTTTTTAATGGCATCATTATTTTCCTTTGTTATGCTCCTACTCTGCTTCGTTACATATTTAACTTTGCTCTTCTATGATCTGTTCTAAATTATGGTAGCATTGTGTATTGCTCCTTAATTATAAATCCTTGTGTTGTATTTTCTTCTGTTTTTCCTTCCCTTTCTTTTTGATTATCTAATTCTTCCACTTTCTTTGATTGGATTCATGTTTATTGAACAAACTTTATTTTCTATCTCTTTATGCAACAAAAAACAATATCCTTTAAAGAAATGTGATTAAAAATTTGAGAAAATTCTAAAAATTAATTGACAATAGTTAATATCTTGGAGTGCTTATAGTATGGCACGTGCTGTAAGGTATTAGTTAACTGATTGAATCACACAGTTGTTCTTTGACTTTATTTTCCTGATTGAAATATTTGGCTGTGTTATTTCATAGAATGTGCTTTCCAAGTGATTTGTACAACATAAATTACAACGTAAGTTAATTTTTCAAATACTGGGAATTTCTCTTTTGTTTGTACACATTAACCTATTTAAGTGATGTTCTGTTTGTCTTCCCTACAAATTAATTAAGAACACTGGTACATTTATTTTATTTTCCCACAAGTATAGATTTTTTATTATCTAATTCTTCCACTTTCATAATAAAACAAATAATAAAATGACATAATAAAATGAAGAGAAATGTGGTTACTTCTTCATTCTGCAAACTCATTGTTCAGATTACAATAAACTCTATACTTGTATAAAGTTGAGAATAATAATTGCATTTTTAGTCAAGTGAAAAATTCCTTAGGGATATTCTGTCTGTTAGTTTTCCAGGAGATATTTTTCATGAACTGTAAATGATAAATATGGTAGGCCCTCTCATAGAGAAAAATTTGAGATTCTAATCCACAGGAGGGCTCACCTGTGCACAAATGTGACCATACACAGGCACCTGTTGTCACAGAATTACTGTTGACCTAGATAGCAGCTGCAAAGGGAGTAGGACTGTTTCTATCCACAGGAAACTTGAAATCAGATTTGCTCAGACAGTGAGGTGAGGCCTGAGTGTCTTTAGTCATGTCTTTTCTGGCCTAAACACTAGCCTTGAGGTTCCCTTGGCTAGCATGCAGTCTGTGGAGATGACATTTCTCCCTGCCACTGTCAGATTGTAAACCACCACTGAGATTACTGGGTTCTGGACATGTTGGTATGCCAGCTGGGCTTCCCATAGATTCTCCAGCCATCTGTACCTCTCTGAGACTTGGTATTTACTTTGAATGATTAAAAAAATGAATAAAAAGGAATTGAAGAATTGAACAATTTAGACCATGATTCTGTATCAGAAAGATCCCTCAAGAGCAAACCACAGGTTAGCAGTTTCATGGGGAAAGAGAAGAAGATAGGTGACATTTTTGGAGCCAATCTTTAACAAACAAAATCTATTTGCCAGGCATGGTGGCACATGCCTGTAATCCCAGCAATCTTCGAAGCTGAGGCAGGATGAGCAAAAGTTCAAGCCCACTCTGAGCAATTTAGCAACTTAGCAAAACCATGTCTGAAACACACACACACACACACACACACACCCCTTGTAATTTATTTTATTTTAGAATCTGAAAATATTTTAAATCCTGTAGTTATTTTCTTTGATCCGTCATGAAAATAAAAACACATCTGCCTAGTCATTAGACACAAAATAAACTAGGGGATGCTTAGAGCATGCAGTTTGGTCACGGGCATTTTCCTGTATGTTATTTCCGAATCGTGCAACAGACAGGATGCAATGCCGTCTTTGATGACTATAGGGCAGAGTTAAGGAAACCTGAGTACACAGGGAGTAGTTGATTAACACATTCTGTTAATGAAACTTTACAACACAGCTCTCTGGCTATCGTCAGTAAGCTTGCAAGGCTTCCAATTTCTATTCATTAGTTATTCTGTTGCCCTGGTTGCTTTACTCCTCCGCCCTCACACAACAGCCACATTATTAAAGGGTGGATTAAAATGGTGTCCAAGTTGATAAGAAGTAGTTGTCTTCTGTTTCTGGATGTGTTTGTTACTGGAAAAAAAGTTCCAGGCTAACTGGAGTGAATGAGATTTGAATTGTAAATGAATGCTGTGGCCCTTTTGTGGATAATTGCACTAAATGCTAATTTGTGGGCAACTGATGTGTTCTTGTGTTCACTGATAAGCTGTGTTGCTTGACACAAATTTATAAAAAGAGACAAATCATTTCTTGGCAAAAATTCTTAGTGGAGTAAACTTGGTCCATGTCTGGTTGTGTGTGTGTGTGTGTGTGTGTGTGTGTGTGTGTGTGTGTGTGTTGTGAGCGCACACGTAACTTCTGTGACAGAGATCTCATCTGTTATCTCGTTCCACCCAATCAGTAGTAACATGGGTGGTTAATAAGCTGCTGTCTTTCTTCAAGTCCGTTTGAGAGATTTGGGATGAAGTGTACACTTTGGCTAGGTTAGGAAGAATTCCTTCAGCCTTTTCTATGAAGGGTCTGGTAACACAGTGGTACCTTGGTTCACGAATGCAATTCTCTCCACAATTCTGGTCACAGACTGAACTGGATGAAAACTGAATCAAGTTTCCCCTTGAGGTCAACATTGAATCTAACCATTGATTTTGATTTGGTTCTTGCCCAACTCGGTTTGCATCCAGAACTATGGAAAGAATCAAGGTCGTGAACTGAGGCACCACTGCATTTGGTTTGAATTTACAAGCCATATGGTTTCTGTCACAACTGTTTGCCTCTACTTTGGTAGCCTAGAAGTAATATGCAAATGAAGGAGCAGGAGTGTGTTCCAATAAATATTTACGAGTTTCAGAATTAGATATTTGTATAATTCTCACATACTATCAAATACTGTTGCTTGATTTTCTTCTAAAAATTTAATTTAAATAACTACTAAGTGATTCATTGATTGATTGTAACTGGAGGACCTTACCAAAAGCAGGCTGTTGGCAGATTGGTTCAGGAGCCTTAGTTGCAGGCCCTTGGGTTAAGTCTTTCCTTTCCTCTGTGTGTGCTCATTGCTCCTCAGATCTCGTCTTTCTCCAGCTTTAAACGCAACCCCAAGGCTTGGGAGGTGGATCAGTGGTAGAGCGCTTGCCTTGTACTCAAGAGGCCCTGGATTCAATCCGTAATACTATGAAAATGCATCAAATTGAAAAGTAAAGTAAAAAGAACCATTTACCCACTCAAATCCAAGGCTGCTTCCAGTGTCTCTTGGTGGTGGAGTCCTTCCGTCACTACATGGAGGCCTTGGCCAGGTAGTTTGTTCTTCCTGTGGGGGATGGAGGAGGGAAGTCAAAGGTTTGTTTTGTTTTTTTCTTTATAAGAGTAGGGAAAACACATGAACAGACATTTAGAAACTGATGCTCCTTCTGTGGCTGCCTCCCCTTTCAGGAAGTTCAGATACTACAGTTTTATTAATGGAAAAGTTCATGATTATGTATGTGTGAATGGGTGTAATATTTGTAACCCATCTATTCTGTTTTTTTTTTTTAGTTTTTTTTTTTTTAAAGCAGATCAATTGTGAAAAGACAATAGAGGTTGGATGCAGTATTAGTGGGCTCTGTTGCCTTTCTGCTTGGTCAAAGTTTTTTCTAAAGAGAACAAAATCAAATTGCGGGTCATCTCTCATTGTCCTCAGGCACTAGTTAGCAAGCTACCTCTGGTAATTTTTAGGGTTCCATGCAAATCCTTTGTCTACATAGCTCATAATTACTGATCTTTTGAACTTCTAGTTTTGGAATAAATTGAATTTTATTCAGTGGGTTCCCAAAATATTATTTTATTGAGGTTGAAGAAATTAATGTATAACTTCTTTGGCTAGAACTTCAGACACTTGGAAAATGTCTTTGATATCATATCAACATAGAAGCAAAGTAAATTTTAATTTTGTGTATCCTTTTCTAGGAATATTTTAATAAAATAGATTGAATTGTTCTTTTCTTTTCACTACTACTAAAGATCAAATCCAGGAGTGTTTGTCACCCAACTACATCTTTGGTCCTTATCACTTTTTATTTATTTATTTTTTATTTATTTGAGAGAGAGAGAGGCTTACTAACTTGCGAGGTTGCCCTCTGCAATGGCTTCCCGGCTAGCTAGGATTACATAGTCGTGTGCCTCCACAGACCACTACAATTTTCCTTTTATTAACTTTCCTGCTTTTTTTGCATCTGTTATTTTCATCTGGAGAAAGTGGTGTATCATATCACTTCATGAAAGGGAATATTATTAAAATCTCGTTTGCCTGCTGACCTGCTTCGGCATCAGTGAGAATGGCTTTGAGGTCATTTGAGAGGAACGTCAGGGTTTGGCCGAAAAATCTCTTTCTGCTTCGCAACTAGGGAGTGGCAGCAGGTTCTTGAGGCTGGTGGGTGAGTGAGTGGCCTTGGGTGCATGCAGCTGGCTGCTGCAGGAGCAGGACTCCCCCTGCATCCCCTTGGCGGACTTGTTCACAGTGTGCCTATGGCTTCTGCTCTGTCACAGTGCATACTTTTTAACACCTTTGGTTCCACTGACATGAAATAACTGACATTTATTTTCCGTGCTGAAGATTGTGGTTTTCATAAAAATAGAGATGTTTTTCATACACCCCCACACAAAAATTCATACATGGTGTTCAAAGCAGCATTACTCACAATAGTCAAAAAATAGAAATAAGCCAAATGTCTGTAACTAATGAATGATGTATGTCATATACGGAAATATTCGGTCATCAAAATAAAGTATGAAAACACTTATTACATCGATAAACCTTGAAAATGTCACGCAAAATGAAAAAAAAAACAGATACAAAAGACCATATATTATCAGTCCATTTATATGAAATGTCCATAGTATATTAATCTACACAGACAGGAAGTGGGTTAGTGGTTGCCCGAGATGAGGGAGAAAGAGTAAATAGCGACTGTTAATGGGTTCACTTGAGTGTGATGAAGATGTTTTAAAACTAGATGATGGTGATAACGTCTTCCCAATTCTACGAATATTCCAAAAACTACCAGTTCTCAAAAGGGTGAATTTTTCGTTATGTGCAATACTCAGTAAAACTGCTAAAACATGAGTTTGAAAATAGAAAAATTACATGTTACTGTGGTTTTGTCATCATTGAAATTTAGTCTGAGCATAACAGGATTTATATAGTTTGTAGTATACATTTTAAATTATTTATTGATTTGGCCAGTTGTTCTGGTCTTTGCTATGGGGGGTATTATCTAGAAAACTTAATTTCTTGCCTCTGGATAACAAGTGAAATTATTTTTCTATATAACATGATTCCAGTTATTTCCCAATATTTACAGGTTCCATTTAACAGATGAATACTTTGTGGTTACAAAGGACTGAAACTAAAAAGAAAATACTTGGTCAGAAATCTGAATTTTCCTCCATAACAATAAACATTTAACTCTGGAAGCTTCTGAATGCATGACAGTATGGTCAAACTATAGCCTATGAGATTTGTGGCTTGTGCAAATTTGTCTTTGGGGGAGTTTAAGAGGAGGGAACCTAACCTAGGCACCCCACGGTGATGCCTTAACCTTCCCCATCCTCAACTAAGAAGAGGAGACAAGAGCCCCTTTGCCACCCATCTTTGTTTCTTTATGTGACAGCTGAAGATAAAATGTCCTTTAACCCCAATATCATCTGGTATATCTGCCTTTAGAAACAGAAAACGAAGATCAGGTGGTCCACAAGTTTGAAGCATTTCTGGAGCTGAATACAGAAAGATATTTGTGGTTTAAAATAAACTGAGCCATGACTCTTGGAATGGGAAGAATGCTCTCTGGACCCAGGAAGGGATTATTATAGGCGAAGCAGCAGTTGTTTGTGGCAGGAGAAATTATTCAGAAGATTGCTATTTCTGCAATTCTGGGATGCTCCAGCTGCATAAATTGGAACTGATAACTCAGTCAGTAGCCCATCTGTTTCTAAAAAAGCCCAAAGAGAAATGGGAAAAAATCGCTGTCAGAACAGCAGCAGTCACATGGTACAGGCTGAGATACACAGGCAACAGTTGCTAGTAGCTTTTCCCTCTTGAGTTTCCAAATAGTGCAGTTGGAATCAGAATTCTACCAGTTTGTTTTACACAACGATTTATCAGTCACAGTATTGGTAACTTTCAGTTCAGTTTGGCCAATGTTTAATGACGACGATGAGGATTAAGAAAGTGATTGTATTTTGAAAACAAACAGGTTGGATTCAATCATTTGAGCTCAAGAAAAAGAAAGGTAGAAACACTCAGAGGAGTATAGTTGTATGATATGCTGAGAAAATGTGGGGTTTAAAGTTAGAAATGTCTGAGTTGTCTTTCCAGATCCAGCTCTTACTGGCTATATGCTCATAGACAGGAACATCACTGTGTGACCTCTGAATCCTCAGATGTTAGAATACTGATTTCATTAGGCCATGAGAATTAAATGAAATAATACCATAAAGCTCCAGGCTTTTATGTGTTCCACAAATGTTTCTGAAGCTTCTGTGATTAGCTTTGTGCTGTATTCTGAGCCATGATTACTGTTAACTCCAAGGTCAAGTTTGAATTTTCTGGAATCTGTGGTCATTGGAGATACGTTTTTCCAAATTCTTCAGCAGTTAGAAAACAGATTATGTTCAAGTGAGTCAGTAGAAAGTGAATTGAACAACTTTGTCCATAAGTCTCTGAATTTTATTATTGGACTTGGAAGATCATTTTTCAGGAATTAAACTGTATCTTGAGGAGTATTTTCCTCAGGACCCAACACATGCATGACCTTCAATAATATAAGCCTAGAAGAGGATGAATGAAAAATTTGCCTTACATGAAGATGAGGTGAGCAAAGACATGCAAAGCTGCACATCAGGTGTTCAGTGGCTGCCAGTTGTGTCTGAGCTGAAGGATGCCACGGATTTGTTCCTTAACTTTTAAAGTTTTAATACTTTGAAAAAGAAGAGACATACCAAATTGGAGTGAATATTGTTCCAGTCTCTCTGAAATACTGGGTTATTGCTGTCTCACGTTTAGGGAGGAAGTGCTTCCTAATTTGCATATACTCTCTGACTCATCTCCCCTGCAGGTCATTTAATGGAGAGTAACTCAGGAGCTAGCTGGGATTCCCTAGAAGACTTTTGTGGTAATATCTGTACAGAAAGTTCTTCTTTAACCTGAAAGCGATGGCAGACAAATAATTTCTTCATGAACTCATCATTCTAACCTTAGCAATTTGTACTATCCAAAATAAGTTTCTTCTTGCAACATTGACATTTAACTTCCTTTAGTAGTACGGAAGCTGGTCCACAGATCCAACGAACTATTTGATCTGTCCACTGAAAAGTTTTAACAGGGTTTTTAAAGAGCCAGGAATTGTCCAGAATTGAAAATTAGAATTTGCATTGTTTTGTTTTGTTTTGGAAGTACTGAGAAACCCGGAAACACTCTATCATGGATCTAAATCCTCAGCTTTTTTTTTAGATTTCAAGAAAGGATCTCACTGAGTTGTCACCCAGGTAGGACTTGAACTTGTGGCCCTCCTGCTTTCCCCTTCCTCAGTACCTGAATTATAGGTGTGTACTACTGTGCCCAGCTAGAATGCCGTTATATTCATTTTCTTGAGTCGTCTAGCTTCTGCAGCTACCGTTATCTTATGAGAGTAAAAATGATCGTATTAATATGCAATGAAATATTTATTTTATTCTGAAAAATCACATTGACCCCCCAGTTTTAGACAAAGTTCTATGAGTGCCATTGGGAGGTTGGGAGAATTACAAGATTTTCTAGGCAAACAAATCCCATGTTGTTGGGATTTGTTTGAAGATGGGAGATGATTCTTAGGTACCTAAAATTTCCCAACAATCGTGATCTGTGAACATTTTAAACACATACACATTTATGGATGATACACATATGTCTACATACATACACATGGAGACATACATATAAAATATATGGATGATCTTAACTGTAATATAGTTTTAGTTATTCTTTGGGTAAAATGGATGAAACCAACAGTTCTGCTTTTAATAAATGCATATATTTGGTCAAAGACCACAGATATGTCTTTAACTCATTGTCATTTATTATAAGAAGCCTGAATTAGTTCAATGAATTTGTCCCAAGAATGATGGTTAAATGAAATACTATATGTGTGTGTGTATGTGTGTGTGTGTGTATTGTTTTTGGGTTTTTTTTTTTTAACTTATTCTCACTTCAGAGCCTTTGACAACCAAAAACCTGACAGACGAACATCTATAATTGCTTGGTCTCTTTGTGTGCTGGGCTTGCATGTTATGTTCTCATTTAGACTCCTGGCTTTGTAATCGGCTACCTTCATCTTCCCTAAATTCCTACCACATGAGTGGGGTGAAGAGAGGTCAGAGGATTTGAGTCACTCATATGGGATGAGAAGGGAGAGTTAAATAAATACAAATGTATGTTTTTACTACAAGATCATTGAGTTCTAAACAGTGAAAACATGGCGTTGTAAGTTGTCAGTTGTAAAGCTGTGAAGGTGGCTGGCCTTTGCCTTTCCATTTGCTAAGGCCCCTTGACTAATGAGCCAGACCTTTTAAAATTCCAAGAAGAGAAGCTATAGGTGTTAGATTTTGTGCAGAGACCATAGAAAATTTTTTTTAAACTTTAAAAATCAGAACTTTTAGGTTTTCCAAAGTGAAATGTCTAAAGCTGAATTTAGAGATCTTCGTTGTGGACCTGTAGTGTGGTTCCATGTCACCTGTGTGACTTCGCTCTGCTCCTACTTGCTCCTTCATCTCTGGGACCCTTGCCTGCCAAGACAGCTTCTGGGCCTAGAGTACCCTTTTCCATGGAGAAATGACCAATTAAGAATAAGCATAACTTTGGGGATAACTTTCACAATTACAGAGGCTACCATGCCTACACAGTCCCTCTAAACCATTTTATTCTCTGATTTAAGAATCAGAGATTAAATTCAGCTATGGATCTGATTCAGTGATGGAGTACTTGCCTTCCTTGCACTGGGAAGCCCTGGGTTCAAACCCTAGGGTCAAAAATATTGTTTTGAAGCTAGAAAATAATAAGTAAACTACCTACCCAGTGTTACACAACCAGTAGATTAGCCTGGTTATGATTTTTGCCTACTTCAAGCCAATTATTCGTTACCTCCCAATGTTAACTTTTTGGTGAAATAATTTACAATCTCTACAAATCTGTGGCACCTTTGACATCACGTGCTTTCGTGGCTTTAGCTATGTCCCATAATGTCCTGTCACAATTAATTAATTTCTTACTTTTGGTTTTATAAATTGTAAAAGTAATAATATTCATAATGAAAAATCAGAAAATATAGGTAAGATAATAAGAGGAAAGAATTTACCACGATCTGGGATCACATATACTAGAGAAAAGCCAGTGTCAATTAAAAGGCTGTCTATGGGGTGATGCTGGCTGAGTGGTACTCTAGAGCAGGCAACACTGCCAAGGACAGCAGGTCATCAGTGGCCGAGGTAGGTGTGGGAGAAGTTTGGACTACAGAGGGACATAAAGGACAATCCGGAGTGATAGAAGAGCTTCGATGTGCTTAAAGGACAGGATACATTTTTTTTAAAACTCGACTGTTACAAAATATACAAAATGTACAAAAATAGTGAATTTTACTATACGTAAGTTATTCTTCAGCAACATGACTGAAAAGATAGCCCCTGTTAACCTCTTGCTAGATATCTTTCCATGCATCTTCCTATGAACATTGACTCCAAATACACATTTTAAAAAAATATTACACTTTGTTATGTGTCATAATCTATTTTTACACTCAAAAACTGTACCAGAAGCATGCTTTCTCATCAGTAATCATTCATCTCTATCATTAAAAGTTGAACATGATTATTTGGATGAACTTGTTATTAATGATTTAAATTAGCTTTGCTTGAATTTCTTATAGCAGATCTTGCATAAGCTTTACTAGTGTGTGTCCACTACACGCACACACATAAAAAAAAATTCCCCAGAACATAGTTGCTTCAATTGAGAAATAGTGACACCAGTAAATTGCCTAGATAACCTCTTTGGGGACATTCTATTGTTAGACTGAAAGCTATTAGGCAGTGGAAGAGACATCAGACATTTGCCTTGACCTTGAATTGGACGTGCAGCGAGGACAAGACCAGCCTGCTCCAGGGAGCAGGAACGGGAGCTCCACTTGGGCTCATGGTAGTCTTTCATAACCTGATGTTTAAGAACAAACTGTTTCTCATGTATTGCCAATGGAAATATTTACTCCATTTGAAACTTACTTTTTGGGAAGTGTAATGAATGCTATTTCCTTTAAAAGGCACCATAAATATTTTCCTTCTGACCTCTAAAGGTAGATGGCAAAAAAGAAAATCGATTGTTTTCCTCATAAATTTAAATAGACATATTACCTCCGTTTCCAGAATGACATCAGCTGGATCACTTTGCAAGCTAATGACATTTTTCCTGCCAGGCAGAGCGCTTGATTTACCATTGTCGTGAAGTCACTGCACTGTCTCGTTTTCCATCCACGCCGCACGTTTGAAGTATTGTGACACTTAACGTTTCCTATAATGAAAAATAAGAAAAATCTGACAAGGCCCATTGTTTACCATTATGCAGAGAAAGAGTCCTCCGCTAACTGTGCTTGCTTCTTCCTAGGTCTTGCTGAGTGTAGCTGGCTGTCTTTTCCCGTCCAAAAATTAATGTGTTCTCTGCCACTTCCTCTCCCGTGTGGATTTTTATTGCTAAGTACGTGTTGGTTTCATGAAAATCTTCCTGCCTGGAAGAGCAAGAGTAGAATAGGAATCTGTTTTTTTTTTTTTTTTTTTTTTTTTTTAATGTGCAAGGTTCCCCAGTGTTTGGAAAGCCTTTTAGAGCCTGTGTAGGTTTTATTAGCTACCCGTCCCATATTATCATCCTGTGTTCCAGTGGTAGCTTTGCAGAAAGGGTCCCGACCCCTGGATTCTTCTTAGGTAAACTCATAGATGATTTTTTGGCAAATTAAAAAATTAATAAATCTCTGTTGATCATGTTGCTAAAGGCTGGACACAGTGCATTGGGCAATGGAAGAAATACAGCTATTATCTGGCCTGGTAGAGATAGTTCACTGTTCATTTGAAATTGTTGACTTCGTTTCTTTCTGGAATTACCTATGATTTCCTGCTTGCTCTAATCATTACCTTAAAATAAACCTTAAATATTATCATGTTCACTCCTTGAAGTGTTGCGACTTGTGACAGCTCAGCATTGGTATTCCAGGCATGGGCTCCCAGGAATGTCCTAGATTGGGTCTCCCTGGACTGGCAGGTTCCATATAGCACTTGATAGAGTGGAACCACTCAGGAAATGAAGAGTGTCTTTTGTTGTCACTGCTGGTTTCAGCAGTCTTGGAAGGATAATTTACTTTCCCAAGGTTCATTAGCTAAATGAAACCTAAGTCTTGCTCCTTTAGTTTGACATGGGTCTGGTTTTTTTTTTTTCTAATTATTATGTGTCTGTTATCATCTCTGGGATTATCTTTCCCTGTTCATGATACAGGGCTTTCAAATCAACCTTATGATGATGTGACCTCTGGTGGTGACCCATTCAGAAAGTGGTTCACTACATCTGTCCTTTTGAATTTTACTGCCCCTTGCTGTGCACTGCAAAGCCTGGTCTTTCTGGCTTTGCACTACTAGACTCAGAAGGGGCTAAAAGTTTGCTTTAAATCTGCTGTACGTTTTGGTGCTTTGCCCTTTTTAACTTTCATTTTGCCCAGGCTGGGGTGGTTGCAGGGGTGGGTGGGGGGTGGGGCCTATAAGATTTCTCTTGCCTTATGTGATTGGAAGTGGTTTTGTGGAATATTTATCCTTAGGTAGAATACCAGCCCAGAGTTTGGAATAGTCATCAGAATCACTCATGCCAGGCCAAAAACGACCCACATAACAAACTGATCTTTCCCCGGATTCGGAGACACAAATAGAACTGTTGCAAACCACTATGGCAACAGGGAGCGTAAGTGTGGCTTGGCTGTGGTCACCCTCTGCTTCTAAGACGAGCTGCGCTGTGCCAAAGCTAACTCACGTGAGTAACCCGGAGACAGGCTGCTGCAGGGAGTGCAGTGCCACTGACGCCAGAGTTCCTCCACCTCCCAAGCCTGGACATGTAAGCAGCAGTAAAAGGGAGATGTGTGTGGCTTCATAGACAGACATTTCATTGATTATCCTGACGCTACAACGTTTTCTTCTTCATTTTGGTTTTGATTGCTGTTCTGTGTGTGCGTTCCTGTGTGTGTGTGTGTGTGTGTGTGTGTGTGTGTGCGCGCGCGCGCGCGCGCTCACAAGTGCATGCTTCTTCTTCAGGCATCTGTCTTGATTTTGCACCAAGTATCCTCCATGCCGGGGGTAGCGTCCCTGCTCCCCCTGGTGGAAGACTTCAGCCACTGGGCTCAGAACACCTCGCATTGCAGGGAAGCAGGTGATTATAACTGGTCAGTGCCAGCAGGTTCCTCAGCTTGGTTTGAAATTAGCCAGCCAACAGCAGGGGATGATTGTTTGTTTGTTTGTTTTACTGCTGAAGGCTTGGAAAGTCAACAAACAACAATAAAATTCTGGCTTCATGGACCTTGCGTTTATTGTTGTGTTAAAATATATCTGTGGCACAGATCTTTAAAAAAAAAAACAATAAGACAACCTCCTCTCTCTTTCCATTCAAAATAAGTCTTATGTTCTTGGAGAGTTGCACCCTCAACTCCCCAGTGGCTCTTTATTGTACAAGAGAACTCCAAACTTTAGAAACGATAGTTATGTCTTAGGCTATTTTTCCAGACATGAATTATACACGTATGCCTGGAGAGGCAGCCCCTGTGTCACCAGTGCCATCCTGGAAGGGATGTGGGGGGCGCTGTCAAGGCCACATTTAGGGACCTTCGAGTTTCTGAGTGATCGTTATCTCAGTATTTTACTCACGTTCTTTGCCATCCCACTGAAGTGGAGGGGTTGCAAGCACAGCGTTACCTTTATCCGGATGTCCATCAGATGGTACATGGAGATAGGGACTGTATAAGTAAAGCTTTATTGTGGTGAAATGGAGGGGAGGAGATGGAGAGGAGGGAAAGGGTTATAAAGAAGAATTAAGATGTATTCTGTCCATGTACCAACTCCCCATGAGGAATGCAATCATTATATACTGTAAACATGTTCTAAGAAAAATTTAAAACAAAAGAAAAATCAACAAGTTGGATATACTTCAACTTCAAATTCTTGATAAAGGTTCAAAGTATGCAAGCAAAGAGCTGCTAATATCTGAGCTCGGTTCCAACTTAATGTTAGTGAAACTACCATTTATTTTAGTCTTTCTTTCATTTCCTTTTTTAAATTTATGGTGCTGGAATTCAAACAGTAAGTTTAGTTTTTATTATTTTTCGAACATCCACACAAAATATCAAGAAAGGAAATACTCTCTGTCACCCTACTACCCAGGACCCCAGCAATGTCTTAGATTATGTAAGGGACATGATGACCAAGAAGTCAGGATTCATGGATTGCACCACTAGCCAGCTAACAGTGGAATTTTCAAACTGTTCTAGAAATGCAAGAAAAAAACCCAGAGGAACCACAACAATAAGATCCCTGTTATACACATATACTTCAGTCTCCTTTCATTTTGTGAATGCTCTGAAGAAGGCTTTATTTGCATGTACTAGTTGAGAAATGGTTTTTTATAGGAAATAAACATAATAGCATAAATCCGGCCAGTCTTTGACACAGAGGTTTGCCTCACTTAATGATGCAGTCTTTCCCTCTCTCCTTCCCTCCTTCTCTCTCTGTCACTCTCTGTCTCTTTCTCTCTTTCTGTCTCTCTGTCTTTCTGTCTCTGTCTCTCTATTTCTCAGTTGTGGTAAAAGCCATATAACATAACATTTATCAACTATTTTTAAGCGTAGAGTTCAGTGTACTTTAGTATATAGATCTCTTTTAAACAGTTATTCTGCCAGGAGAGTAAAAGATTTCTTCACCTCATAAATTTAACCACTTAACAGTTTACCCCAAGTGTGGCTTGGGCAGTGCATTTGTTTACGTTCTGTTTTGAGGGTCACTCAGGCAACTGTCATTTCAACCAGTTAATTCTTCTTTTGATGAATTTGATGAAATTGTCCTTTTTATATTTCCTGTTATATTATCCTATTTAAAAATTAACAAAAATATGCAATTTTTGATCATGCTTGACTTAAATAATTGGACTAGTACATGGTTAAACTGACTTTTTTTGTAAATTTGATAGCAGTTAGACACGATTCTGCAGCAAATACAAATGTCCAGGCTTAGTATGACAAAGGGGAAACAGATTATGCAAGATTAGGAGACTAGTAAGTGTGTTCTGAGGCATAGTTACCATCTGATCCTGACTCCGCCTTTCTAAGAGGTGGCAAGGTTCTTGGTGGCAAGAATTGTCCCATATAACTTGTGCCTTTTGCAGCACTCGGCATAGCACCTTCTTCCCTCTAAGGTTCTTTAGAGTATTTGATGCTTGAATGTTGCGTGTTTTGGTAAATAATCTCTTGATCACACAGTGCCTCCTGTCTTTATGATGAGACAGAGAAAGGTGGCACATAGTACCAGGCTCTGAGGCTGTAACCTTTGCTGAAAGAGACCTTCCCAGCCCTGCAAAGTCACTAGCAGAAAAGACAACGGATGGGTAGACCTGGTCCCAGAGCCTGGCCCAGTCACTTGCACCTATGCTCAAGTGACTACAAAACAAAATTGCATCAAAGGATGGGAATGACTGTAGGCCTGGAGTTACCTGAACGTATTGACTCAGGGAGCAAACAGTTTCTGCTTTTCCCTGTGGGCTCAGCCTGTCAAGCTTTAGTCTGCTCATTTCAAAGAGCAAGGCCAATCATACAGGTATTATTTAAGAAGGGACTGGCGGGGGGAGGGAGGAGAAGGTACTGCGGAAGCTGATCCCAGACAAGAGCATGGCATTTTTCGTCCCTGTCCCTGCTGCCTGCTATCCACTGGCACTGCACGGTGACTTTTTTCATCAGGCTCTTGCTGTGCAATTCCTGGGCTTTTTGTAAAGCTACCATGTGTTTTGGAAGAGGACCCTAAAAGCACATTAAAATCTAATGTTATAACTTTTTCAGCAACGTAAGATTTCATAGAAAAATGTTTATACAAATAAGCCTCTTTAGGAATAGCAAAATTAAATTTCCTGTATCTTGTGAGTTCAAGTGGGTAGACTCTGTAAAATGAATTCCATCTCCTCTGCCTCATATCCTTTCAAGTTTGAGTGGAGTACACATAAATTACATGTTTCTCTTTGCAAATTGGTCCTCAATCGTTCATGCACTAAGAATGCATTACAAAACTGGGACATCATTAATGTCTTTTTCCTACTAGTACCTGGACACAGTTTTGTTTTGCTTTTGTACTTCATCTGCTTAAGCCATTTAGTGGCTAGCAACACTGCTGGGAGGACAAAACTAATACATTAGAGGTAGGACCAAGATGAATTCAGTGCTCAGGTCTAAATTATTCCCAGTTCAGTGTCCTTTCCACTTGGAGGGTTTCTCAGGCAGTATTCTGTGAAGAATGGCTTTAAAATATCTTGGCTTTAGCTACATTGCACCGTTGAACACCACTCTTTTCCTACCACGGACTGCATGAGGGACCCACAGAACCTGTACCTTCATCTCCGTGCTTTCCCATCCCCTACAGCCCCCCAACCTAGAATATCAACACTTGTCATCTACAAGGTATTGGCATTTTTTTCTTTGACGCCAATTAAAATGATTGCACAAATTTTGATGACCATCCAGAAATTTCATTCTGTGGATTCATAGACTTCAGGGACTGTTGATTTGCTTGGAAAATCTTCCAGTTGTACTGAGGAAAAATCAAGTTGTGTACAGTATAAAAATGCAAATTGGCCAAACAACCTAAATCCTGAATAATTTCATGTTAATTACAAATCTGTGAGACTTAGCTTTTATAGCCAGAACAAAATGTAGAGAAACTGACCTAAGAAACTCAAGTAATTGTGCATCTTTTTATCATCACAGGAAAGTACTTGACTTTGTCTAAGGAAAAAGTTGATGGAGAGAGAAAGGCAGATTTTTAAATATACAGCTAATATAAATAGACATCTCGAGCAGTCCCTGCTTTGTAAGATCATCCTGTGCGACTTAGATTTAAGAATGATTAATTGTAATTGGAAGAAGGTATTTTTTAAAGTGCATTATGATCCGTTATTTTCAATTTTAGGTATTATGAGATTATACTGATACTTCATTTTACTTTTTAAATAAAGCACTGTAAATAAGCCTGTGTCATATTTTTCCCCCTTGAATCTTCACTTCCATGTAATTTCTTTGTATCATGTTATCCAGGTACTTAAAATCTAAAAATAAGGTACTACAGCTTTTTATTCTCTTTCTGCTCTCGGAAGACATTAGTCTTGCTTCTTAAGCACTGGGTCTTTAGCAGTATCCATGTTAGAGAGCTCGGCTTAGGTTTGGCTGTATTTTAGCTCCAATGAGCGTATGAAAAACAAGAATAAGCCACATCATTCTCATATAATTGATTATTCTGTCTATTCAGTGTCTCAGAAAAGGCTGAGGCCATAGCTAGGAAATATCACCTTGGAATTAGAAATTTTGGATGGGCCAGGTGCCCTCTGAGGCCTGACAGCACCTCTCATTGACAGCCCGTGGTGCTTTAAGAGTGAAGATCTTGTCAGGACTGGTTAGGATTCCAAGATGAAATCACTTTAATTACAGTTGGTGCCCTCCTGTAATCTCATCACTCTAGGAGGCTGAGGCAGGAAGATAAGGGAGTTCAACCTGAGCATAGCCAACGTAAGGACTTAGGGACCTAGTCTCAAAATAATCATGCAAACAAATTTAAAAGAACCAATCCAGAGCCTTTCTGAGGGCAGCAGAGCACTGCATCCGATCCACGGTGTGGTGTGAGGTGGATTTGGAGAGGAAAGAAATAGGAAGACAGGCAGAGGTAGAATATGGAAAGACTGTGTGTTAAGCGACAGTAGCTAAGCATGGAACTGAGTGGCAGAGCTCTTGCCTGGCAGCTGTGTGGCCTCAGGTTCCAGCTTTTTACCAAAATACAAAATGAAACAGTGGCAGAAAATGTTGTGGAGAGCCGGGCAGGAAGGGTGTGCCCTGGTGAAGGGTAGGTGAGATGAGAATAGTCCAGATGAACAGTAAATTCATAAAATTGTGTTTGACTGGATCCCGTAAAAGGCCTGAAAAGGAAGTTGACATGACTGCTGGCCAAAGCAGATGAACTTTCTTTTCATTTGTCTCTTTCTTGTTACCCACATTTCAGTAGACGCGGCCATCACAGATGCACAGCCGCAGTTACTATTGACCTCTTCTCGCTCTTCATGTAAAGCGTTAGTTTGCTTTTGAAGATAAATGCTTCATCATTCCAGGGAAATACTTCAGGAAACTCGAGGACACAATTTTTTGACTAAATTTTTATTGGTAATTTCTGAGGAGATTTGTGTGGAAGGGAAAATACCTACACAAACATGCAGGTAGAAAATTGCTCTCATCGTTTAGGAAGTAGGTGGATCTGTAATTTCACAATGGTACTGACTTGCGGCTTTAATATTCTTGGAGTGAATACAGTCACCCATTGTCCTGTGTAGTTTCGTCTTTATTTTTTGAGTGCTGATCATTTTGAAGGCAGACTCTAGGCCAGTGGTGCCGAACCTGTGCAAAGTATGCTGCAGTAGGTGGTTTGAATCATTCAGAGCTCTAAAACATTTACCATCACTGCTCTAGACTCTGCATTTGTGTGCTTTGAAGACATTAATAGTAATTTGGTCTTGAGACCCTAAAATAAGTGCTCTGGGCTTAGGAGTCAGAAGTCTTGCATTCCCGTTTCTCAAGAATGATGAATAAAGACAAATACCTTAAAAATCAGATCATCCTATTCCCCCACTTAGCACCTTTCATTGATTTCTTACTACCACCAAGAATAAAGTCCAGCTTCTTTAGAAAATCTTGGAAGCTTTGGTCCTTGCTATCTCTGTAACCTTGTCCTGTTTTTTATTTCTTCCTTTTCATTAGACTCCAATCATATTTGTTCCAAGTTCCTGGGAAATCCTAGCTCCTTCCTGCTTCAAGGATTTTGTTTTGTTTTGTTTTGTTTTGTTTTGTGCTTGCTGTTCCTGCCCCGGAAATTCTCTTTTCCAGCTTTCTGCACAGCTCGAGGGCTCAGTTTAGCTACCTTTCCTTGCAAAAGGCCTTTCCTGATGTCCACGTCAAACAGGCCTCCTGCTCATTCTCTAATAATGTGCTAGTGGTTTCCTTGGAACACTTGCCGTCTAGGATTATTTTTATGTTTTTGTTGTTTACCGATTTATTGTCTTATCTTTATTATGTACTTCTTTATTGTCTTGACTTAGAAGGAGATTGTTTCTCCTTCTCAAATGACTGTTTCATTAAATAGTGGCTCCTCAGTGGCCTCTGTAAGTGTTCAGTAAAAATGTTTTCATGAATAGAATTTAAGGATGGGTTCAGACTTGAAACAAGAAACTTGTGAGTCTATGGACGTGAAGGAAAACATCATAAAAAGAATCCAGAACTTAATTTTAGTGTTCATTTGAGGCCTGGAGAATGAAAGCATACCATTAAATGATAAAAGAAAAAAAAGAAGGAGGGAGAGAGAAAGTAGTGAGGAAGGGAGGAATATTTTGGGGAAAGAAATCTGAAAGAACATTAGAACAGGGTGCGAGGTTAAGCCATGTTTTTTTGGCCACTTTTAGAGGAAGGAAAATGGGGAGAGGAGAGAGACTTGGAACATACATAGGAAAATGAGAATTGGAAGAAGGATGAAAAAGAAAGATGTGTCATCTAGACCAAGAAGCAGGGAAAGAAAACTCCGTAGACTCTAGGCACTTTGGGGAGAGTGGGAGAGCTTGCCCTGCCCTGTGCAACCCTGTTCAGTAGAGTAGCCATTGTCCAGGGCTCTGGGCCTGCACCCTGGGAAGGGAGCTACTGTCAAGAGCTGTAGAGCTTCTGTCCACAGCAGTAGCTGAGGGTAGCCGTGGGCCAGGTAAAATCCAGCCAGAAGTTACACACAGCCAAGAGGACCTTTGCTGCAAACACTGTTTGATAAGCCACTGGTCTTTGTGATCTGGAAGCTCTGTCATCTGAACGGTGAAATGGAAAACAGTACCACTCCCGGAGAATTACCTTATTTTCGTTAGAATGGCTGATAGCGGTGCCCTAGATCCTGGGGCTGACTTAGGGATCATAATGGTGGAGCTTTTGGATGGGCAAAATTTGCTTTAAGACTCATCCAGGTTCCAACCTTGGTGGAGGGAATGATATTTAATAGCACGTAAAACCAAAATGAATTATTGTCTAGGGAGTTGTCTGGTTGGCATTTCCTTTCTATTTTTCTTCCTCCATAGGCCAGCTCAATTCTATTAAAAATTCTGTTAGCTAAATGTCAATGAGTTCAGCATGTCTCCTCTCTGCACCACACATTGAAATTTTCCTATAAAATACTGTTTTAATGTATTAGAGATAAGCAGAATTTTATTAATGTCAGCCCCATAGATCTACACACAACCCAGTATCCTGTCTGAGGCTACATTTTCCAGGGTTGTTTTGTTATTATTATTCTTAGTTCTGGATGATAAAATAGTTAGGAGACAGAACAATGAAAGGGGTTTACATACTTAAACTAAATTCTTCCAAGATGAAGACTTGTATCTGGTGCTATGGGCATGGGGCTTAAGTGGGCCCCAGAGTTCTGTAAAAGATTGAACCTAGACTTGAGTTTTCTTCTAGCTGTCAAAATGAATCAGCCAGTCTTGACTGTGTCTGCTTAGAGAATTTACTGGTCTATCACGCAAAGGGTGAAACCACATCAAAAGTGTTTTGAGCTCCATGGGGCACTTTTGTTTCCAGCATGATGGTTTTTGCGGTGTTAATCCTAGGTTTGTTCTGAGAAGCTTCGCTGGGCCATTAGCACCCTGTGGACTGACATTAACCACGGGCAGTGTCAAGAGTGAACTCATTTGGGAAAGTAGAAAGCGGTAGAATGGAAGTGGCCTTATCTTTTTTAGTACTCAGCCATTTAAAAGTAACGATCATCTTGTATACCACTCTGCCTTGGAAACAGCCAAGAAAGAAGCCTTAATGGAAGGCTGTTAGATGGGTTCGGATGTCATAGTCTGCCATTGAGTAAAACTATAACCAGGCTCATCAAGGACACTCCAGGCCTCCTCCGTATTGGTGCAGTCACACTTTGTACTGACTCACTCCTTAGCATCCTGAAGAGATAAAACTGGGCCCAGGCACAGCTGTGCCTTGGATGGAATTAGTAAAGAAAGCAAACACAAGTCTTACAAGAAACCAGACCCCCAGCCTAGCGAGGGGCCCTTGAGAAGAATGCCAGTGGTCTTTTTCAGACAGGAGAATCTGCTGTGGAATTCAAGGCCTTTACTTACTCTGGGCCTCAGAAGTCTCTGGTCCTCGTGGTTAGGCTCCGTGATTTCATGAGTCTCCTGCCCTTTGTGTCTCTTAAATAGACACATCACTTCTCAGGGAAGGAAAAATAAAGGGAGAAACTAAAAAGGGAAATGAAAAAAAGAAAGGAGAGGGGAAAGTGGCCTTCCAGAGATTTATCAGTGGTCTTTAAGTGTGGACCTACTGTACAAATATCATTTTATAAGAGGATCTGTTTAGAAAACACAAAATGGCTCATCTAGGTATAATTTGCAGTACTTAAAGCCTTGTTCAATCTCTGTAGTACATTTCGGCTGCTTCTGAGGATCTGTAGCATCTCTCCAAGCTTTTGGTTTACTGGATTTCACAGTTGATCTTCAGATCACACCCACCCCCTTCAATCCAGGCCCGTTTGCAGAAGGCAGTGTTTTACGCCACAGTAGAACGTTCAGAAATAAGTTGTTTAATTCCTGAAATGTGGTCAGTCTGATGTGTCGACGAGCTGGAACCTGGTAGAGGCTCACTGATTTTATGTTTCTTGGCTCAGCATATTAATTGTGTGGTGTTAAATCTCCTGTCTTCCCTAGTAACAGGAAGGCAAAGATCATTGTCTGTTTTGTTCATTTGCATTGAAATTCATAAAACAATGCCTGGCACATGGTAAATCCTCTGAAGAGGTGTTTTTTTTTTTTTAATTGAACATCTCTTTGGTGGAATTCTCCTAGTTTTTGTTTTCTTTAATTAAAAATAAACTCAGGGTCATATAGTTTAAAGCACCAGTCCTACATCTTTGTAAATCTCATCTTTTCTGCCTCCTACTAGCACCAACCTGCTTTACATACTAGAGTTCTTGTGGTACCTAAGAGCAAAGATTCTTCAGAACTCCTTGGAGGAATCTTCGTCCCTTGGTTCCTGATATGAGAAATCGAGTGTCAGTTCTTCATCTAGCTGCCCCTCAGCTCCTCCCTGGTCGTGCAGCCCACAGCTTTTTCTTCCTGAGCTCCTTTTCCTGCAGACTGCCCTATTAAATAGGGTCCTAAGAGGAGACTTAGGCCCACCTGACCCAAGGGAAGCTCTTGCACCCTTGCCTTCCCTAGCTGGCTGCTTCTCCTATTTGCCACCTCTCTTAAATTCACTTTCCACCTGCCCAATTAGGCTTAGGGCCAGTGAACAAGTCATCTGACATAGCAGCCATTCAGCACGGCAGAGCCTCTTTCAGGTAGCTCTTCCAATGTAGTTCCCTTTGCTGGTCACCTTGTCTTGGGACTTAGAGGATAACATTCCAGAGGGAGAGGAAAGAAAATCCAAAGCTAACTTTGACAAGGCAGAAGACCCAAAATTAAGGACACCATCTTCTCTCTTCTTTAGTCTGGGGAGGAAAGAGAAAGAACAAATGGTATAGATATAGCAGAGGTATTCTGCCACCTCCCTAAGCCTTGCCAGGTGCTATCTTTCCCCAACTTTTTGAACTCTTAAAAGTATAAGCTCTTGGCTGACTCTATGGCCCTACTGTTGCTTCCTTGGTTGCCGTATGGTACAACAACTCAGCATTCTGCCGTGGAATATAGCACCTTCTCTTATTTTAGAATCCTCTAAATCCAGCCAATCAGGGTCTGCTGGCACTATTGCTAAGTCCCTATATAGTAATGCATATTATAAACCAGAGTTTCAAGATATGTCAAAAATCATGGTCTTTTTAGTCTTGTCATTCTCTTAGAGCTCATTACATATGAGAAACTGAGATTTATTTTATTATCTGGCCTAACTCCTGATGATAACAATTTCTTTTTGAAGAGCTTGCCTAGAATAGTAACTTACCTAAAGACATACACATGATAAAGTATAATACTTTCACATTTAAAAACAAAAGAACAAAAAAGAATGAAAAGGAATCTTCATTATTTCTGTGTATTCATCTGGCTTTCACCGCAGCCCTAAAGTCAGTGTAGACACGTTTACTGACAGCTGGATTAGTCCAGGTCTGGCAAAAGAGCGTCAATCAACACTTCTGTTGAATTTCTCAGCAGTACTTTGAATGTATATTTAATGTGTGTCATAAAAGTGTGTGCAGATTGCTTGAGGCCTTCTGTCATTAAAGGCTCAACAGCTTGGCATTAGCCTATCACACTTTACCTCAAATATAATTGAAAAAGGTTTTGCAGTGTATGAGCATATGTAATGTTCATCATTTCTATTAGTACTGTAATTAAATCAGCTTTCTAGTCAGATGACTTTTAAAATATTAAGTAATATGATTAGAACAAAAAATAGAATGCAACTGTCGGAAGTGTGAAGCACAATTAGGAGTAACTTTCTGATAATATTTTGCTGGATGGATGACTTTGTTTTGTAGGTAGCTAGTTCGGCATTTGAGTAGAGTCTGATAAAGCTGGAATTTTCTAAATTTTGTGATTCCAGCCAAGGCTAGTTTTCATTGTTATACTTATTAACAAAGGAACCACATTTCCTCTATCAGATTACAGTATTTTAGAAATTTAAATCCCTGACACCATTTCCTGTAGAAAAATGACAGCATATTCCATCTATGGAAAAGTAGGGAAATGACTGTAAATAAATCAAGAAAAATCTCCCTGATGTTTATTAATAGAGAAGATTAAATTCTCTCCCTCTCTCTCTCTTTCTTTCTCTCCTTCCTTCCCTCTCTTTTCTCTCTCCCATTCTCTCCTTCTTTCCTCAGTACTGGCAATTGATTTCCTCAGAACTGGCAAGTTCTCTACCACTGAATTATAGCTCATCTCCTTTTTAATTTTATGTTGTGGCAGGGTCTTGCTAGGTTGTGCAGACTGGCCTCAAACTTGTGATACTCCTGCATCCACCTACTAAATAACTGGGATTTCAGGCATGCACCTTCCTGCTCAGCATCCTTATTTTGAGATTATATTAAAATTGCAGCAGAAACTGCAGTTTGGGGGTGATGGGAGTGGCCCTTTGCACACCATTGGATTAGAGCAGCAAAAATATTTTGCGTCACTTCCTGGTAACAGCAACTTGCATCACTTTATTCTAGAAAGTGCCATTGGAGTCAGGTGGACAGTCTGCTTAGAGCAGGTATGCAGAGTGCAGGTTGTCAGGTCACTAGGCTCGATATGAATGGTATGGGACTTCAAATGGTTCAAATCACCCTTGGAAATTTATGTATACATCTGCAAAGCTGTTTTTTTGTCCTACATCAAAAACTTTAATCTTACATCTTTCTGGACCTCTCTTCCCAAAACATCCTTAATAAAAACAACAACTGTAACAATAAAAATTAAAAAAAGTAACTAGGTGCTTTAGTGCCTGCTATGTGGCAGCCTCTGTGCTATGTGCTTTCCAATATTAGTTCTTGTCTTTACAGTGCTCTTAGAAAATAGAGTCTGATGACATTACGTAGCTCCCTGAAGGTCAGAAGATCATCGAAGTGCTGAGGGTAGGATCTGCACCCCAAACATCAAGATCTCTGTGCTGTTACCAGACCCAGACTGCTTCCTGCTGGAAAGCCAGTATTCAGGAGACAAAAGCCGGTGCGAAGTAGGCCAGTACCTTGCAAAATTTGGGGAAGGCGTATGCTATCGTCCCGAAGAAAACATCTTGGAGAACTCAGGCACACAAAAGAGATTTTATAGGGATGTGTAGAGGCAGTAGACAGGAATGTTCCATTTTGGGTGGGATCTTCAGAATTCAGGGCATATGCCTCTTTTTTTCCCCCCTCATCTTCAGCCAGAATATCACAATGCTCCTCAACCTCTTGGGGCTAGTTCTTTCTTTAGATAGATATGCTATTTTTCTGCAGGTTAAACTGACAGTAATGTACATGCTTTTTAGTAGTTAATGCATGGAATTAAAGACAAAAGAGAAACATTACTTAGGCTGAATGCCACCAGACATGCTGGGTTTAATAAATCTCAAGAAAAATTATTTAGCATTTGTACTTATCAGTTTTCTGTTACTGTGACAAAATACTTGAGAAAATCAATCTAAAGACAAAGTTTTTTTTTTTTTTTGGCTCATTGTTGCCAATGTTTCAGTCCATGATCAGCTGGCTGCATGGTGTGGTGAGGCAGAACTGCCATGGCAGAATGGGGTGGCAGAGCAAAGTTCCTCACCTTTTGGTAGCTGAAAGTAGAGCGAAAGAGAAAGGAACAGGCCAAGGAGATGATAAACCTTTCAAGGACACACTCCCAGGAGCCTAGCTTTCACCAGGTCCTACCTTCTACAGTTTGCTTCAGTTATGTACCCATTAAAGTGTGTTCAGCTTGCTGCCTGTGTTTTGAACAACAGGAAGGGAAATAACCTAACAAAAGAAAAAAAGGAAATAGAGTAGCCACTGTTACAGGGCTGGCTCCATCTCAGGGTGGAGCTGAAGATGGGGTGAGTGTTACCTCACATGCTCATGAAATGAATTCAGACAAGTTTATAGCCATATTCTCCTTATGCTTATCATCCTGCTCTTTTATTGCTTAGTCTTTAAGTAACACAAAAAGATCTATTATATCATTACAGTTCATTTTTCTCATAATTGTGTTCTCGGTGGATGCAATCGACAAATTATCGAGCTTCTCTTGTCTCTCTGACATTCTTACGTAGTTTTGAAATGTGTTTTAGATTAAAATTTCTCTCATAAAAAGCAATACTGTTACTTTTCAATGAGAATCTGCTCAACTCTCCACCCCCACTTTAAACACCAATTTGCCCACAACACAGATGGAAAATAAGCAAATATATGCTGTGAAAACTCTTCTACTTTACAGGTCAGACTGATGATGCAGAGCTTCCATAATTGCTATTTATCCGGGGACATCCACCACATCTAACAGTGTGAGACTTTCTTCAAACCAGCCAGATCTTGGTGCAAGGGACAAAACCAAGTGTAAATCTCCCCTGAAGAGATCTTTGCAACTGTCTGTTTCTGTGCCTACCTTCTACCAGCCACAGTGGCATTAGTTTGCCATGAAGCGTATTTCTTCCAGCATTAGACTCCAAGAAGGTAGTGCTTTTTGCTGGGTGTTAGAACTGTTCATTGTCTGTATTCTATTACCTCTTGTGTATGAGAGCTTCAACTTCAGGAGCTTAGATGCTTGTTAAATAAACACTCCAGGGCCGTATCCCAGAATCTCCAGAGGGTAGACTTTAGGAATCATTTTTACAGAAGCTCTGCAGGTATTTCTATTGTACAGACATGGCCTTAGACTAACAAACAGAATTCATAGTAACCAAGGGCTTCTAGGGCTACAGCAAAACCTTTGTGTCTGCTGTGCCCACCATAGGGAGCCACAGGGCTGTGTTCACAGGCAGCTGCTTCAGGAGTCCCCAGGGCTCTGTCTCTCTTCCTTCCACAGCCATTTAAAATGAAGCTTGACTTGCAGCACTGCTGGTCTACCTGCTCCTGTAAAAAGAAGAGGGTGAAGATGGCAGTGGAATTATCCATTGAGGGTCTTTTGAGACAGTGACAGTCTTTTAGGGAGAGTATTATTAAATCTTTACTGCTTTCAGCAAAAGTGCTAAAATATCAAGTGACAATGAGAGGATAGGAATTTTTAAAAATATGGTCATTAAGGGTTGCAATTCAATTTTCATCCAAAGAAAAAATAAACCATAACAATAAAAAGCAAGGTGGTTAGTGATCAGTAGCATAAATCAAGCAGCTATGCAGCGTGTCCCTTTGTGATAAGGGAAAGATTCGGGCAGTTGTCAATTTAAAGATGCATTAGATTTTGACAGGTCATTTGCGTGTTGATTGGAATGTAGAACACCTTTGGTCTTAGACACAGAGGAGCTTTGCCTCCGTGAAGGGCGTCACCCACAGAAGGCTGGGCCGGGGGAACCGTGGCGTGTTGGGGACGCCTGTCACACTGTTGTTACTTAAACAAGAGCACCACGCACCCCACGCTTTTGGCAGCCACACTCTCCTGCCACAGCATCAGATGCTCACAGTGTTGTCATCTGCTCCTAACTCGTCACTGCTGCACTCCTGCTTGGAGAGCCCAGTGGCATTACAGCAAGGTTTGGGACAAGACAGAGCCAGCTTTGTGCCCTACATCAGTCATATATTAGCTCTGTGTGTTCTAACCCTAAGAAGAAGTTTGTTCTTCTGTGCAATGGGAATAAATGTGGCTGAAAAGGTGTCACCATGTATAATAGGGTACAGAAAAATCTTCAGGAGCTTTGATGTAAGAGTCAGCGACAGACGTTCCCCTCCCTGTAGTGTCCCTCAGGAGAGACATCGGTGTAAAAAGAAAAGTCATAAACAAGATTGTGTGCTTCACAAGAATAGTGACCAAGAGATCCAGTTTCTCACTCCCCAGCACCGTTTTCCTCTGCCTGTTCCACAGAGCCGCTTCTCCTTTACATCTCTGTATTCTCGGAGATAACTCACCCTTTTTCTGAAGCTGGGCTCCAAGTTGAAAAATAAGCTTCGTCTCCTTCCTTATACTAGAGATTCCTTTAGCAGAGTCAGCTTGGACTCCAAAGATGCAGGGTTGAGTGGAAAGACAGCGGGAGAAATGCCTTTGTGGGTGTGGGTGTGGCTGTCAGTGCAGAATGTGTCCCTGAAGATGGCTGGCAGTTTGCACTGTGTGACCATTTTTCTAAGGCTGTGTGTTCTTGTTTGCACACGCACTCACTGACATACCTGTCACACACACACACACACACACACACACACACACACACACACACACACGAACACGATGTATTACAATTCAACCCCAGTCAGGGAGCACTCCAGTTTCGGGGGAGGCCTTTTGTCTTCTTAGACTAAAATCTCAGTCATTCAGAGAGGAGTGGTGGTGTCACATGCCAACACTGTGCCCTGGATTCGGCTGGGTCTAGTGCTCCTCACTCCCCGAAGAGGGCTCTTTTTGTCTGACAAGTGAAAATAGTTTCAATAAAGGTCTATTACTAGCTTGGTGTTTTAGGGCCAAGTTTTGCATTGAAAATTAAACTGTTGTCCTGGCAGATCATTTCTGCATAATTTTCTGTGCACATGGAGCTGGCTGTCTACAGATCCGCTGGCTTCGTCTTCACTGTAATGAGATTCTTTTTCGGTGTGTTTTCGGGACACTCTAGAGACAAAGATCTGTATTTTTTTTAATTGTTAGTGCCAGTGAGCAAGATGTATATCAGCATTGGTCATCCACTCCCTGAACCAGAGCTTAGTCACAGCTGTGAGGTGACATAGAAAGCCAGCAAGGCCAAGTCCGGTCTGTCCCACCCAGTGACTAAATAGGATGTTATTCTGAGGAGCTCCTTAGAACTGATCTTTCTCCCACGCATGCCACAGGAGCACAAAACCTAAAACGAATATACTGGCACCATGATTGCTAGGAGAGAGGCAGGAATTCGGGTTTCAAGATTCCTTGGGAGACAACGCATATCCTGAATAAAGAAGTTGCATGTCAGGTGATAAAGCCATGCAGCCTCCACTCCTGCCCTGGAGATTCTTTCAGCCCGTTGCTGATTCAGTAAATAGGCCAGTGCTTTAGCGTAATTCTCTTGTAGCATCAGGTTTTGTTGTATTAGTACATACATTTTAAGCAGAGTGTGCATTCTTGCCTTTTTATGTTATTGCCATGTTTTTAATTGCACTAATAGCGCTAGTAGCGATGCTCTAACCATGTAAGTGTCCAAGGGCCACCTTCTTGGTTCTACTATTATTAATTCAAATGATAAGACCACCCATCATGTGGAACCCAAGCAGGACCCACAACATCTTCTAAATATCAGTTCTGTTTTCGACACTCAAGATCCTTACAAATGTGCAGGCGTTGTCAGCATTCTTCTTGGTGATCAACTTAGGCACCAGGGATTGTTGGCAGAGTGTCTGAAGAAACCGGAAGGTTTCTGGAGGTACTGAAGCGCGTATTTAGGAGCGTGGTGATGACAATTGATGATTTCTGTATTGAGACAGTTGGAGTGGTTTTAATCCATTTGATAAATATGTACCGTGCATCTTCTGTGGGTACTGAGCTGGGCGCTGGGGAGCAACAGCGAGCAAAACAGAAGATCCTGGCTATCGGGAAGCTTAGTAAATACAGGAAGTGGGTCAGTTACACAGAATGGTGCTTCGTGGCATATACTAAAGCGGTAAAAAATCACACTCTTGGGCTTGGAGTGCCAGGGGAACTGGTGTAGGCAAATTAAATGGCTTTGAAAAGTAACTTGGATGTGAATAACAAACTGACTTCTGCCCGATGTTTGGCTGGAGGTATTTTTGTGACATTGTTTGTGCTATTATCCCGTGACTTTATTTATCCTTTCATGCTGTATCTGCTTCTATTAATTTGGAGGTAAATTGAATACAGGGACTATAAATCATAGATCCCCGGATCCTGTGCGGCATGGATTCTGCTGTGCAGGCATGTAGCTGCTCCGTGCCTGTGCCCTAAATGAGCTTACACACCTCCACCAGCAAGAGGCAGGTGTGGCCTAGGGCATGGCTGCTTCTTGCACCTGTTTTGAGTGTTTGAGAACTGTGTGTGGCCTGAGTGTCACCTTTGAGCTGGAATGGTGACCTCCTTAACCCTTTGCTGAACAATTCATAGCAACTGTCTCCGTGTTGTAGAAATGGGCTACAAGGAAAACTGCTGGAGAGCTTTCTTTTCCCCTGTTTTCTTCATGGGGGAAGTTTGCTTCCTTAGTATAAAAATCACAGGAGGGCTGGTCACTCAAGGCTTAACATTAACCAACTGGCAACAGTTGTCTCACTGTGCATTTTTAGCTCTGAAGATCTTCAGACTTTGTGGTCTGACCCGAGATATTCCAGTTGCTGTCAGTAAATGCTCTGTTATGTTCCTTTAAAATGTAATCTAAGGCTGTTTGTCTTTTTTGAGGTTAGGCTGTATTAGAGGCAAACAACTCATTTGACGTCATTAGCAGCCAGCCTGCTCAGGGCCTGTCACAGCCCTGCCCTGGATGTTTTCAGCTCTTCTAGACTGTAAGAGGGAGGACACAGCCACCTGCTCCTCCACCGAAGAATAGCTGGCCATGTCCCTGTCTTAGCTTCCAGGGCATTTTTGTCCAAGCCTGTTTTACTCCAGTTCATTGAATGAAGGAAACAACTGTGTTCAGAAGGGCTTAAGGGACAGGAGGAATTTACTGGAAGCATATAGAGGCTTCTGGTAGAAGTTGGGATCTGGAAATGAGCCACGCCCCAGAGTGGAGTATAAGCAAGAGCAGTGTGGACCACTATGACAGGTGAACTCACGTCTCAGGGCTTGGCACAGTAGACACTGATGTCTCGTGGTTATAAACTTCAGTGGCTGATGGCCAGGTGGGGTAGCCTCATCGGCACAGAGTCATTCAGGAGCTCAAGATGACAGAGCTCTGCCGTCCTCATCCTGAACATCTCTGGCATGTCAGCTGACAAGGGATGAGAGAGCAGAAGATAAAGCAGGCAGCTTTCTGGGATACCATAGAGGTGGCCTCTGTCACTTCTAGCCATTGTCTACCTATTGGAAGCCAGGCTATGGCTTACTTTTAGGGATATGGCGATGTGCCATCTAACTGTCTGCCCAGGAAGAAAGAGAAGAAGCTATGGAGAACTGTTAGCATCTCTGCCACAACCAGGACACATGGAAATCATCTGGAGCCAGGTCAACCACTTCTTGTGCCCTGACGAGGAGCTGTGTCCCCTTCCATCTGCTCCTTACTGCTCAGAAGAGGAGGGATATGGGGTGCTTTTTTGGTGAAAAGGACTATCTCTTCCTCTCCCTCCTGCAGTGGGGCTCACCAGTCCTGCTGTGTGGACACTGTCACTGCTGGGACACGGGCTGGTGGTATTCACTGAGGCCCCTACAAGGATCAGAGGTTACCACATTTTTGCAGGGCTTACTTCAAGCAGCCAATAACAGGCATGTCTGTAAAATACGTGAGGAAAGACAGTTTTCCCAAAAGACTCTGACCTAAATTCTAAGCCAGGCTGTGCGTATTTGCCATTTTTAAAAACAAGAAAAAGAATTTTAAAAAGACAGTTTCCCTCAAATCACATCTGTTCAGTTCTGCCTCAGCACTAGGTGATGTGCATACTTTTATCCTTCAGGGAGAGGAGAGCAACATCACTTGCCCTGGTTGCGTGGCTTCTGCACTTTATTTTCTTCCCAGTGTAGCATTGGACACAACTCCCTGTCCTTAAGCTTAGCTGCCTGGTTCTACAGAATTTGCAGATGAGGTTGGGACTAGGCGTGTATTTGGAAGTGTATGTATACATGTTTGTGTATAAGAGAGGGAAAGGGTGTGTATGTGTGTGTGTGTGTGTGTGTGTGTGTGTCTGTGTTAGGAACTGCTGGGGAGTGAATACCACTGTTCATTCAGATACTACTGCTTGATATTTGAGATACCAAAGCTGTGCCATTTTACTCCAACAATTGACATGGGGGAATAACAGCTGCCTTCCCACACCTGAGGACTCTAACACAGGGGCCCTTGTACTGACTGTTTCACAGATCACATCTCAAATGATGGTAATTGTAAAAAGTGCATCTAGGTGGTAGAGCATGTGCTTAGCATGTGTGAGGCCCTGGTTTCAATCCCCTAGGCCAAAAATAGCAATAAAAATAGCAGTGACTGTAACAGTGTTGAGAAGGATAGAATTATTGGTGTGAGTGCACTGCACACAGGCTGAGTGGAATTCTTTCCTTGGGTTCAGGAGAAGAAATTTCAAGGAGAGAAATCAGTGCCCCAGCATCCCTGGTGTTTTGCTTCTCTGAGAGAGCGGAATTATGCCCTATGTGTGTGTCGATCACAGAATCAACAACTAAGAAAAGATGCGCTCAGGAAGGGAGTCGTTGGTGGATGCTGAAGAGTCTTCTCTTTGTTCTTTGTGCCAGAAGCAATAGGTTGCTAATTATGATGGAAGGAGAAGTTGACGCCTATGAAGTGTGCCGCTGTGTATCAAAATATCTCTGTGCTATGTTATTACTGTGTTCTTCGTGTGATAGATGTTATTTAGGAGCACGCTCTGCCCTTCTTTCCAAGGACACAATCTAACAGTTATCTCTTTCTTTTTCTTTTTTGCTGTTTTTCCAACCTGATGATGTGCTGCCGTGTTTCGATGAAATTCCATCATTTATTTCACATCACAACAAAAAGGTAAGGAACTGCGAATTGTATTAACACATCCAAGCAACACCACCTTAATAGAACATGCTGAAGGAGATACCGTTTGATCACTGGGAATGTTTTTTACTTTAAGAGAAAAAGTGATTGATTGTCAGGACCTCAATTCTAGTACCAATGTTTGGTTGATTGATTTCACATCTCCTGAGACTTGGTGTTGAACAAGGGTGTGTGTGTGTGTGTGTGTGTGTGTGTGTGTGTGGTGTGTGTGTGCTATGCTGAGGAAGGAGATCTTTGCAGTTAAGAATTTTTTTCAGTGGTGAAACAAATTCTTAACTACAGTTTACAGATATGGAAAGCAATTCTGAAACACCTCACATACTAAATATTAAGGGAAAAAAAGGAGAGCGGAGTATCATTATTGCTCTAGGTTCATATTTTGGAGCAAGAGTACTCTAAATAATAATGAGTCCAGTTTGAGATATATACCATGCTAGCTAAGAGTCTATTAGACATCTGTCAAATGGAAAAATTTACAGTTTTGTACTGCTAATCACACCGCCCACTACATATCCTTTTTTCTTTCTTTACGTATTTTTCTTACGGTAAAAAACCACACATTAACACTTCCATGTCAACCATTTTAAGTGTACAGCTCAGTAGTGTTAGATATATTCAGTTCTGGGGACCGGATCTCCAGAGCCTTTTCATCTTGTACAACTGGAACTCTCCCCATTAAGCAACTTTCCTCTCCCTCTTCCTTCCAACCCTGGCAACCATGGTTAATTATTTTCATGACTTTAACTATTTTGATACCTCAAGTGGAATTATATAGTGTTTTATCTTTATGTGCCTGGCTTGATATGTTTCAGGTTCATCCGTGTTTCAGTTTGTAATAGGATTCTTTACTCTTTTGAAAACATTTATCATTTATTTGGGTTTTTGGGTCAGGATCTTGCTGCGTAGGTCAGGCCAGCCTTAAACGCACTGTATAGATCCGGCGGGCCTTAGACTCACAGTGATCTCCTGCTTCAGCCTCTGGGTGCTGGGATTACAGATGTGCAGCCCTGTGCCTGACTTCCTTCCGTTTTAAGGCTGAAGGATATTCTTTTGTGTGTTCTTTTGTGCGCATCTTATTTACCCACTCATCTGCCGATGAACACAGGTTTCTTCCACCTCTTGGCTATCATACATAAAGGGACAGTGGACACAAGTGTGCTGATATCCTTACACATATTTTGACTGGGTTAATTATGTTAGCCTGTATGTTTCTCTTGACAGTGAATTTTCATTGTCTCTCATATGATTAAGTTTTCACCACAGCCGTGCCCTCCAGCCTTAGTGGCTCCTTAGGGAAGAGCATTCATTTTGAGACTTAGTGACTGGCAGAATCTTAGCCCCTGTCCAGTAGTCCAGCGTCTCTTCTTGTGTATCCTACTTCTTTTTCCTACAGAGCTCAAGCAGAAAGCTGTAAAACCAATGTCCCTCCCCATAACCTTTGCACTGAAATGGTTGTCCTTTGCAGCATACAGTTGCAGCTATTTTTATAATGTATAGCATCCCGTGTAAATGATAAGCTCTCGGATTAGCCATGAATTTACATCTTACTGCATTTTTGTCTAGAAGAAGCTCGTTTTATTGCAGTAATCCCTACTAAGATTAGAGGAACACCAGGTGGACCCTCGGTGGCAGATGGTTTCTGTCTTTTCTTACAGTTCTCTCCTAGGGTACATAGAATGAGGCAGTAGAGACTGTGGCCTGCACTTGGCTTCTGTAAGGTTGTGAGTGAAGACCTGGCCTATTATGTGCCTAAAGTTTTTATATCAAAAAAGCACTCTTTTCCCAGGATTCTGTCGGGTGCTTTTCTGTATCTGGGGTTAAAGAGGAAAACCTGTGCAGCGTGCAACAGCGTTTGTGAAAGAGATACAATTCACCTTCACACAGGCAACTAAAAAGAACCATTTTTCGATTTTTTGAAGCATCAGGGCACCAAGAATATACTTCCTATGGTTGGAGATGTGGTTCAGTGGTAGAGCGTGTGCTTAGCGTGAGTGAGGTCCTATTCTAACCCCCAGCAACAATAAAAAGGATTTGCGTTTTAAATAGTGGTGTTGATGGTTTCAAGAGTGTGTCACAGACTGAATTTTTCAAAGAGAAAACAGACTTGGGCCCTAGGGTCTTCAGAGAATGGATATGGCGGGGGGTTGACCTCCTGTGAGGTCCAAGACAAGAGAAAACAACCTGAGACTATTCAGCCTCATAAAATACACCAGCTGAGTGTCACATGCCCTCAGCAGGTGGCGAGACTGTCCCTTAGGGCTCCTCATTCAGGACATTAGTATCAATGTCACCTTGGGCTTCTGAGAGCCATTGGAGAAATAGTTTTCTTACCCACATTTTTGTGCACAAAGCTCTGTCCTCTGTGTGGGAAGTTGGCAGTGATTACCGTCAGCCAGCCGGCCAGGTCCACCTGCGGTGCCGTGGAGATAAGGTGACTTAAGACTCGCTCAATTTAAGGATCAGAATGTTGGCTGGGAAGAGCAGAGTCAGGTATTTCTTAATGATCAGTAGTAAGATTGAAAAGTAGGTTTTCTTACATGTTATATGGGTCTGGGGAGAATCGCTTTCACGTGTGTATCCAAAAATTAGTATAATTGACAGAAAACAGTGAGTTTGCCTTGGCAGCTTTATTTTTACATTAATTTGGAGATAAATCAGTTTGGACAGTGGATATTTGTTTGATATTTTTATTTTAGTGCACTTTAGTATTTTTACAACTTTTAATAACTTATTTTCTTACTCTTATTTTAATTGTAAATTGACAATTATAGTTAATGAGTATAATGTGATGTTATGATTTATTAATATAATATAGAATAATTAACTCAATTACTGTATTAACAGATCTACAGTAGTAGGGTCGTGAACACTTCTGTTTGCAAACAATTTAGTTTACAAATAAAAGCATTTGGCAAAATTTTGCTTCCATTCACAAACTCCACATCAGGTGGCAAATGTGACCATGACCATCTTCCTGACACAAACACAGATGCAACCATCTTCCCACAAAGTGTAAAACAAACTAAGTTTATAAACCAAGGTACCACTGCATTGCCTGAAATGCTAATCATTATTGTGGTGAGAACATTTGAAATTTATTTGCAATTTTGAATGTGGACAATATAGTAGTATTTATCATGTTGCTGTGTTTTGTGGTATAACTCCATGAAGCAAAGCCTTGTTCTTTGTATCTAATTGAGACTTTGTACCCTTTGACTATCACCTAGCCACATCCCCCACCCAGAAGCCTCTGTATTCGCCATTTGAGTCTATGCTTCTGTGAGTTCAGTTGTCTTAAGTGGCATGCATAAGTGAGAATGTGGGTGTTTATCTTTCTGTGCCTGGTTTATTTCACTTAGCATAACGTTCTGCAGTTTTGTTCACTGTGTCACAAGTGACAACATTTCTTTCTTTTTAAAGACTAAATTATATTCCATTGTGTATATGTATCATATTTTCTTTATCCACTCATCAGTTGATAGACCCTCAGGTTGGTCACATAACTTGGCCATTTTGAACAGTGCTGCCTTACACATGGGACTGCAGACATCTTTTCTTCTTAGGAATTAAAAATTACCAAATAGTAGAATTGCTGGGTCACATGGCACTTCTATTTATAGTGTTTTGAGGAACCTTCATTTACTTTTCTATAATGGCTGTAATAATTTACTTTCTCAAAATCTATGTAGGAGAGTTTTTTCTCTGTATATTTCAATGAACTTTATATTGAACTTGAAAAATAATACAGAGCGGTATCAGTGGTAGAACTGGGACTGTTGAGAAAGGATATTGTTTGAGGCATCATACCATTTTACTGGTAGTTATTCAGATTGCTGCAAACTGGAAAAATAAAAACAAATGCACAGTGGTCATGACAGGGAACTGAGTTAGATTTCAACTAGAGATAAGTTTTAGGCATTGGACTGTGGGAGGAGAAAGATCAGGATAAGAGATGGAGGCAATCACACTTGGAGAAAACACAAAGGATAATGAAAGAAGAGGCATCCAAGGAGACCAGAATGAGCCACCAGAGGGTAAGGGCGAGCAGAGGGACCCATACCTGGGCCCCACACAGGGCCTTTGCAGGCTCATACAGTGATCAGCCCCAAATGGCCTCAACCCTGAGACGTGGTGAAAGAGCTTTCAAAACTATACCACTGAATAAACTCTTTCTCAGAAGAGTTAAATCCAAATTCAGTGGGTGGGGCTTCTCAGACTGCTTATTTTGAAAGATCTATAAATCATTCTGATTCCCGTGCAGTGTTCAGAACGACTGGTCAAGAAGGAGCCCAAGTCCTAGTGAATGCACTGGTAAACAAGCGCTTTGGAGATACGCAGTGTTGTGTTCAGCAGAATCGTGATGGTAGAGGGAAGCCAGACTAGGGAATGTGGGGGAAGGGACGAGTAAATTGTGGAGCCCATTGGTTGGTGGGGAGCATAGGGTTGAAGATTTGGCAGGAAAGGGAAGGTGTGAAATGGAAGAGTGAGAAGAATAATTGCAGGGTCGGACAAGGGCTTTGTTTTGTTTTAAGAGATAATAATGTGCTGGAGAAGCCACTCATTAAAGAGCAAGGGGATAATTGTGGAAAGAGGTAACATAAAAGTGGGCTGGCAGATGATCTAGAGCTCATGGGAGGGAGGAGAGAGGGGTCTTCTTTCATTAGTGAGAAACACGGAGGTGCTTGGCAGTGGGAGGGAAGCAATGACTGAGTCACACACAGAATGGGGCCTCCTTCTCTGGGGTGCAGGAGAAGCCTCTCTGTTGAAAGGGGCCTGGTTACTGAGCGAAGCTGGGATTCCGGCGGATGAGGAAACAGGCTGGACCAGTTCCTGCAGGTTCCGGGTTAGGAAGACATGGAGACATCCATGAAGCGATGGCTGAGTGGCGTGGACGCTTCTGTATTGGGCCATATGTGAATGTGGAGTTGGCCGGCTCTTCAGAGATTTGTTCTCTCCTGATCTCAGCAACCTGTGAGCCACACAAGGTAGTGGGCAGAAGAGGTGGTTAGGAGGATCTGCACTTGGGAACTGGCATGAAGGGTTAGGAAGCGATGGGGCAGTGCAGGAGTCTCAGCTCTAGAAGGGTGGCTTCTCAATCAGGACAAGAGAGGTCTAATAGGTCCATAGGAAGAGTAGTTGAGTGCACAGGAAGGCTGTATGAGGTAGGTAGATGTGAAGGCACATGAGAAGAGGATGTCTAAGGGAGCATCAAGACTGACTTCGGTAGGCAGAAGACAGCTTCTGAGGACAAAGAGGTGGACAGTATATTGGACAGTCAAGTGTCAACTGTGTCCAGGGTGAAAAGGAAAAATTGAAAAAATACAAAATAAAAAATAGTTCAATGGTCCCCAAACAGCATAATAGAAGTTGTAGGTGGAAATGAACCTCCCTTTAAAGAAAAGGTGGGAGGTTAAGTGGTGGTAATAGTTTCTTTCCTCTTCATGACCAGCAAATCAAAAAAAGATGAGTAAAATATAGAAATTGCTTAAATAACATGAATATTTTATTTTCCCTGTGTTATCTGGAAACCCAGCTATTTATTGACCATTAAAAGAAGACAGTTATAGACCTGGTTGTGTGTTATTTTAAAATAGAAACTCTGGAAATATATTTGTTGAAAGATGCTACTTGACACCAATTCTCCATTTTGCTTTTGGTCTCGGCAGAAAGAAAGAAAGAAATAACATCATGTACAAACATCATTAATTACTCATTAATCTGACATTTTGATGGCATTAAGCAACAAATATTAATTTGAGACTCAACATTGTGATTGTTTCTGAGATGTGTGACATCTTGGAAAATATGAAACCAGCATTTCAAAATTACTTTCTTAAAAGAATGATTGTAGCAAAATACATTATTAGAACCTTCTGTACCTTAAAAGCTCTAACTGAAACACTGCAATTTACAGAATTCATTACTGTGCACAACTAATTAGAACTTTAAAGGAAGTCACAGTAGGGAATTAGACATTTTCAAGAGCACTGCCTTATGCTGAAATGTTCTTTGGGACAAATGTCGTTTTGTAGCAAACAACGCCTTTGGATCTTACATACATATATGGATGCACGCTCCGCAGAGCAGCCTGTCTGACCAGTCGTGTTTGGAAATCCTTCTTGTTCCCGTGCAGACAAAAAGAAACGCAACAAAGGCGAAAAGGGAGGGACGAGACAGAAACGCAAATTAGATGTCCATAGCATACTCAGGAAGCCGAACAAAAAACGCAGACATATCTAATTAGTTTCCAAAGCCAGCTTTACCCTCCAAAAAAAAGAAAGAAAGAAATCCTCATCTAAAAAAACAGCAGTGGGAGCTGCGTGAGTCCCAGGTGTATGGGTGATTACAGGAGAGAGAGAGAGAGAGCGCCACTGTTGTTCAACTCGGCTGCCTTTGTGCTGCACAAATGTGTTTACAGAAAGAATATAAAATCGACCATGGATAGCTCCCTCCCAGTCCCCAGATTGATTAATTTCTAGACGTGCTGGCAGATTTTTCCATGGACGGGGATCGGGTTTGAGAGATGAATGTATAAATCAACAGCAGGTGGGAAGTTGAATTTGTCTAGCCCAGCTGCTGTTCCCTGCATTTCCTATTCTTTTTGGTTATCGCAGTCCAGCATCTGTCATGGAGTGGGACTCATGGGCTTCTGTCATCTTGGGCCTAGGGAGCCACAGCATTGCCTGTTGTTTTGCGACAGCTCAGTGCCCTGGAATAGCAAACAACAAGAATGACAGCCCCTTTGCTCTTAGCAGATCTGACAGAGTTGAGCTGTTATTTTGTTGTATTGCATTTTGACACCTCTCCGTATAGTGACACCTGCTTTCACCCCACCTTGGGTTTGGGTGCTCTATCATGCAGGCTCTTTTACAACACCTGCTTACTTGGTTTTATTGCATAACTTTCTAATATCTGCATGTGTTTTCTTTATATTTTAATCTACATGATGGTACACAGAGGTTAAAAAATTAACCTGCTTTCTTGCCCCTTGGATTAAGTTTTGAAGAAACTATTTTCCACGTGCTCTAGAAATGTGTGGAATTTAATCATTCAGCTGCCCTGCATTTTCAGCATTTCTGAATAGCATACATTTTCACTTTTGAGTACAACCCTCAGAGGTCATGTGCTCTAGTCCTCCAGCGTAGGGCTCCACCCTTTAGGTGGTCACCCCTGCTTTGCCTGCCACAGGTTGATGAGTTTACTGTGATATTCACACAAATGGCAGCTGTCTTTCTCATGACACTTCACCACTTGAGGCATTGTTCCCGGATGGTTCGGCCTCTCTTTCTTGAATAATAGCCAGGGTTGCTCTTCCTCCCAGGCTTTTTTTGAACAGCAGCCCGACTAGCATCTCAGACACTTACTTATCTTCACAAGGTACACTTACCACTGCCACTTAGGAATGTTCCCCCCAGAATATGGACTGATTACTGCTGGCAGAAAGGAAGTCAGATCTTTGTGTGCTATTTATTGTAAAAGGGATGAATGAAATTATTTTAAGTTTGGCTAAGGCACCAACACATGTTCCCTGCTACTTTGAGGATATGATCACTGAACTATTTAGCTCTTGTGTACTTTTTGCGTTCACCATTTGGGCAGTGATTTCCTACATTTGTTTCCACTTGAAGTTCTTTTAAAGAAGAATCTAATTTCTAATAACAGCTGAAATTGTTTAGGGAATTATTCTTTTTCATCTGCTTAGGTTGCAAGAAACATCTAATATTCAGCCTGTCCTGCTACCAATTTGTTACATGTCAATGCCTCCCACCTCTTCATGTGTGCATATATTCACACCCTTTAATTACTTTTTCTTCCTTAAACCTTAGCAAATTACATTTGTTTTCATGTTTTTAATCTTTTGGGAAGACAGAAATTAAAAAATATAATTACAAATTCTTAGCAGAATTGACCTTTAAAATCTCTCTGCACATTTTCAATTAAAAATAGTTTGTCATAAAAGGAAGCAAAAAAAAAAAAGAAAAACAAAATCCCAAATTATTTGGGAAAAAACTAAAGTTGGTATTAATAGAGAATCACCAATAGAAATGGGGAGTATTTGATTAAAAAAAATTAAAGAGATGCAGAGATCTTTGCTGATGGTATCTTAATTGTCAAGGAAAAAGTTGCATGCAGATGTAAAACAGAAACCAATAATTACGTGGGAATCAAACCCGTGCCACCTCTTCATGAGTTCCCCAAGTGATTTTTCACTGCCATGACCACAATTGCAGAACTCAGATTAGATGCCAGGTTCTGTCCCAGGTGTTGGGTTGTAGTATTGGAAAGGACAAAGATAACATGGAATTACATTTGAGTAGGGTACCTGCAATGTATAACAAGTTAAATCATTTAAATTCTGGTCCTCTGGAGCCTGCCCCAGGTCTTCACAGACTCACAAAACTCAGGCCACCTTGCAGGTATGCTAGTGAGGCTTCTCACAGGGTGGGAAACCTCTCTGTGTTGCCCATGTTTGCACCCTCTCCTCTGGGTGGGCTCTGGCAATGCCATGTTTCTGGCAAAGCCGGATAATCTCTAACCTGAGGTGCAACAGAATACAGCAAAGTCCAAGGGTTTAGCCACAAGTAGTGTTCCCCTGAGTTGCAGTGTGGTGTTTGCTGGCCACTGCACACTGCTACCTGGTACACAGCTGCATCAGCAGCAACCCCTGAGCCCTTACAACATAAACTACTTTCAGGCCAGTCCTTCACATCCTGTGCTTGTATGCTGGCTTTATTGATCCTAAATATAATACTTTTTTGCATTACGTTCCTTTCCATTTCATTGCAGCTAAAATTGGCTCATGTTCCAGCTTCTTTTGACCTTTATTAGTATTTTTTATGAAAACTTTTGTTACTTCATCTGTAAACAACATCTGAATTTTTTTTACAATTATACATGTGTATTGTTTTATAAATTGCATGCATGAATCCTGATCAAAATGCCATACGTCACGGAACTAGGGAAATCATACCTAAAATTCATCTGGAACCAGAAGAGACCTAGAATAGCAAAGACTATCCTGGGCAACAAAGGCAACACAATCCCTGATTTGAAATTACACTATAAAGCTACTGTGATAAAATCAGCATGGTACTGGCAAAAAAAGAAAAAAAAAAAAAAACGGACCTGAGGAACAGTGGAACAAATTAGAGGATGCAGACGCAACTCCAAATATGCTCAGCCACCTTATCTTTGATAAAGGGGCCAAACATATTCACTGGAAGAAGGATAGCCTCTTTAATAATTAGCGCTGGAAAAACTGGCTCTCTACAGGCCAAAGACTAAAACTAGACCCATGTCTATACCCATGCACTAAAGTAAAAATGGATCAAGTATCTAAATATCAAAACTAAAACACTAAATCTACTGAAAGAAAAAGTAGGTAGAAATCTTGAAGACATAAAGAGAGCTCATGAACAAAATCTATACTGCATAGGAAACACTTCAAAGAATCAACAACTTGAATCTCATCTTATTAAAAAGCTTTTTGCACAGGAAAAGAAATAAATAACAAAATGAAAAGACAACTGAAGGAGTGAGAAAACATTTCAGCCAATTGTCCCCGATATAAGACTTCCATCCAGAACATACAAACAATTGAAAAATGTCAAGATCCGAAGTTCAACGACCCAATCCAAATATGGGCATCTGAGATGAATATACACTTCTCAGATGAAGAAATACAAATGACAAATAAATATATGAGAAAATGTTCAGCATCACTAGCCATTTGAGAAATGCATATTAAAACAATACCGAGATTCCATCTCACCCCAGAAAGAATGGCTGTCATCAAGAAATCAACCAATAACAAATGCTGGAAGGGCTGTAGAGAAAAAGGAACCATTCTCCACTGTTGGTGGGAGTGTAGACTGATACAACCACTCTTGAAATCAGTGTGGAGATTACTCAAAAAACTAGGATTAGAGTTCCCTTCTCACCCAGCTATTCCCCCTTTGGGTATCTTCCCAGAAGAATTTAAAAACATACCATAGCGATAGCCATGCATCCATGTTTATAGCAGCGTAATTTGTAATAGCTAAATATTGGAAACAACCCAGACGCACATCAACTGAGGAATGGATTAAAAAGGTATGGCATTTTTATGCAATGGAGTGCTATTCAGCCACAGAGAAAGATAAACATGAAACTTTTATAGGTGCAATTAGAGACCATACTCACAAGTGAAATAAATCAGACTCACATATGTGAACATCATATTGTTTCCCTTGTGTGAGAAACTGAAAGTGTAGATAAGGTCTAAACTGCACAATAGATATTGTGAAATGGGAAGAAATTGTTCAAAAGGAAAAAGGAACTGGGATGGGTGAAAGGAAAAAGAACAGCAGGGAAAAGGGAAAAAATGCAAGTCAGTTATACTGTTAGTATCTCTTAGTTCATTAAAAAGTGAGGTTTGTGCTAATACTGAATGCAGAAAATGTATATGCCTGTATCTTGTACCCTGAGCAAGTACTATAAAGATAACAGCATGTAATGTATTAAGTATTGTTACTCTTCTATTACTTTGGTATGACATTTTGTTTTACTTTTTTCCCATAAAAGAAAAAAAACCCAATGTTCATATATTGTTAGCAAGCACCTTAAAACATACTATATACTTATAAGAAGACTAAAATAACAAGCCATAGATGATTTGTTTTCACTGATTTCTGGTTTGATCTCATTCAAGCGTTCTTTTGGTCTCATTGCACTGGTATAGAGCTCATCCTTAGGAATAGCAGCATGGTCAGCTTGGCCGTGTTACTTGCTGTGCACTGTGGTTTCATTTTTGGTATTATCTTGAATCCACTATTTCTTTGTGGGATCTTTTTTAATTTTTTAAACTAGCTGTTCATTTCAGGAGGATTGGTTTAGTTAAAACTAGATAATGTAATCCATGAATCCACTTAACAGAGCTCATCTAAACAGCTGTGTACGGTAAGGCAGTGAGGAACACAAGCAGGAGAGAGAAGCCTTCAGTTCTGGATTGCTGGGGAAATCCCAGATGACGCCCGCGTCACGCATGACACCATCCTCTCCACTGCGGACCAGGGGGCGCTATTACTGTGGTAAAATAACTGTGAAGTTTAACTTCCTTTTTTAAAAGTTATAAACAAACAGAAGCAACTCTAATACTGTCTTCTCACATCCTAAAGAACCATCTCAAAACACCTCTTGGGGGAGGGCGCACCTGCTGTTGTGATCCTTAGGTCTCCAGTGTAACAGTTGTATCCAGCATTCTTTGTCACCCCTGTTTTGGTAGCTCCCTCTAGGTATTCATCCCAGTTACACTGAGTACACTGCAGGAATGGAAGACAGAATTAAGTTCTTGGCATACTAGAGACCTCATTCTTAGTCAATTCATTGCAGCTCTTGAAGTATGGTTTTTCTTTAACTAAATATAAATAAGATTTATTGTGCTGCAACCTGCCCCTGTTTTTTCTATCTTAGCAAGATTATCATCAGACAAGTAACCAAATGTTTGATTCTATATACCCACATGGCAATGGCGACTGCCACATAATGGGTCCTTGTTCTGTACTCAGTACTGATCTCCTGACAAATGCTATTTCTTTCCCATTGTTTCTTATGGGAAAGCTATGAAGTGGACATTTTACTTCTGTTACAAATTTGGAAACTGAAGTACAAAAGGGTAAAGTTGGGGGGAATACCCTAACCAGGAAGTGAACAGACTTTTCAACATTGGTATGTGCCATTAAAAAATGTATTTGGGTGTATCTTCCAGACAAATCACAAGAGTGAATAAAACAGATTCCCAGGATGCAAAATCATGGGTTTTAAACTGCTGTGTCCTCTGGGTGTGTAACACTTTACTCCCTTTTGAAAATTGGACTTTTGCAAATCTGCAAATGGTGCGTTTCTCTTGCCCTTGCTGCTCTGCCTAAGAAATCTGTGCCAGATTATCCAGAGTGGACACGGCAGTTGCTGTGATCTGGAAGCAGAAATCTATGTGAAGTGCCTAGGTGCCCTCTTACTGTATCCCCCCACATTGGACTTATCTCCTTTTCACTGTTTGCTGGTTGAAGAATCATTCTAGGAAAGAGAGCTGTTTTCTTTGTTTTCTATTACTGTCTTGCCACCTGTCTCAAACTGGGGTTTTCTGATCTTAGGAGCAGGAGAGTACAAGCTAACCAATTTTGTGTTATTTTCTGAATATGTTAGCTATTTCCAATTTTTGCTGTAAGTTTTCCAATAAATGAAAAATTGAAAAAAATAATACAATGGATAGATACTTCCCAACAACTTATATTCTTCAATACTTACTATTTTTGCTTCTCTATGTATTTTTCTGAATTTAAAGATACGTAGACATTAAGACACAGTTTCCAAATAAGTGAGTATTGCACTCCTAAAGATAAGGATGTTATCCCTAAAGTAAGGTTATTCTACATATAACTATAAGGCCGTTTTCATACATAAGAATAGTAACACAAATACAGTAGTATCACTTAAGACACAATGCAATTATCCTTTTGAAATATATTTTGTAGTGCTCTCCAAACCAATAATCAATTAAGTTTAATGCAGTTTATTTTTATATCTCAAATAATTTTAGATTTTAGGTGTTTTTGTTGTGAAAAGGATAAAAAGTCAAAGAGCTGGATGATTTTCAAAAATGAATCTAAATCCCATATACGTGAACGATGACTTTTCAGATTAAATAGACTATTGATCTAGTTTGTTCCGGTGGCTTTTCACTAGGTAGTAAGTGGTGCCGGATATGTTAAAGTTGTAAAATACAGAAATCTCTAAAGTATGCGCATGAACCACATTTTAACAGAGGCAGTCCGTCATCTGTAAATGTGTATGGGATATTTAATAGTTGATGTTGTATGTGTGAAACCATCTCATAAGCAAATGGTGCACCAAGGGTTTTGGCTCAGTACTGATAATGGATTATAATAGATTGAAATTAATATGATTTAAGTGACAGGAAAATGATGCCAGCTAAGTAAATAATTGAGTAATCATCCCTAGTTAAACCTGGCAAGTTAAATTGTAAGGCTGGAATTCAGTGCTCCTCTGCACATTTTAGCCTTAATAGAAACTGTATTGAACAAGTGAGAAAAATCAGAAACAATTCAGAGAAAGGGCCTATTCTTTGGTGTGTCTTGTTTGCAATGTAATATTTTGTGTATTTGTTGTGCTGTGGAAGTAAAGGGAAGGAAATGAAGACCCAGGAAAAAAGTGTTACAGAAAATAGAAAAGTATAAATTCATGGTTGCTTTTCCAAGCAATTTCAACAGATTTGATTGAACAGATTTGAAGGTGAGTGGTAGCACATCTTTTCTTTTTTCACTTTGTTCTGATTGTGGTAAGTGGGGTCAAAGAGACTCTATTGGTTGCCCTTGGGCTCCTAGATGACCTTGAGTTAATAATCAGTGAACACAGCTCTTATCTAGGTGTCTCATTTCCTCAACTATAAATGAAAGACTTGGGAAGAGAACTCCTAGCTGCCTTCCAGCTTTTGAAATCTAAGATTTTAACAAGCTAGAGCTCTCTATTAAATAGTGCAGTCTTGCTTTCTCTTATGCCATTATACCTGGTCTTTGTTATGTTGACCCTATGCCACTAGAGTCCCCCACCTATTCCTGGATCATCAAAGAAAAATTAGCATGCACTTAGTGTATACAGACCACATCTGACCTTCTTCCACTTCTTAAAGATTAGTAATCTTCCCCTAGCACTTTATTAACCATAATGTTTTATTAATTAGAATTGCCCATTCTGTGACCATGTAGAATAAGAAAAATTGTACTGTAATTAGAAAAAGATTTACATATTTTTTGAAAAATGGAATAAGTACTAACAGATTAGTTTCTACTTAAAAGCCATTAATATTCACAGTAATTCAGCAACCTAAGAGAAAAAGAGCTGACCCTACCCATTACTCAGGGCAATGTTGTGTTGAATTTTAATTATAAAAATCAGTTCAGCATTTGTATTTCCAGGTCAGCAGAATATGTCCCATGTAGCCTTTACCAAATATCTCAGACTTTGAAAACTATGTATCTCTTGCATAAAATGGGAATGCCTATGTCCAAGAGTAACAAAGATGAAAGTAAATCACAAATCCTGTATGCAAAGCACCTACTGCATAATAGGTGTTGACACATGTTAATGATCATAGACGTTGTAATATCACTGAGTCCTTGGCAATTTCTTTCACAGCTAAGGGTCTTCCAACAAATCTGCATGATCAAGAACTTAATATATTATGTCAGTCATCTTAATTGGTTCATAACATTGGATTGACCTTGTAGCAATGCACTGTCTAATTCATAATCTAAGGCAGATAGATATACCTCCTCTGGGTTTAATATAAAATTATGAATACTCTAGCTCATACTATATCACTATTCCACTATCTAGAAAAGACTGACAATCATTCTTTGCCCTTTTAATTATACTGGCCCCAGGAATACAAAAACAGCTTTTTTTAATCTGTAAGTATAAACGTGTAGTGAGCCATTTGAGCAAAGATCCAGCTTTGTTTAAAATGTTATGATATTTGTTTATGTTTGGACCTGGGCTGTATGTAGTCATATTTCCCTAGATATGAAAAGCTACAGGAGGCAAAAATATGATAAAACTAAGAAATTGTACTTAACACTAGTATTGTAATACCCAACTACTGGATTATAAGTGATTTAGTATTTGTTTCTGTAACAAATTCAAGAAAAAGAAAACTCAGACTCTTCCACTTAATCTTTGCATCTTAGAAACTTAAAAATAATCTTAGTGATATTAGTGAAGACCCTCCAACACTGATAATGAGGAATGTGAGGCAGCACCTTTTTTTTTTTTTTTTTTTTTTTTTTTTTTTTTTTTTTTTTTTTTTTTTTTTTTTTTTTTTTTTTTTTTTTTTTTTTTTTTTTTCTTTTTTGGTACTGAGGATCAAACTCATAACCTTGTGTTTGCCTGGCAGGCACTTACAACACTGAGCTAAATTCCTGGCCCCAATGTGAGCATTATTATCACATGCTCTTGAGTCCTTCCTCTTCTTTTTAATGATCTATCTCACCATTGTCGTGTTCTTTGCTGTGGGGAATGGAGAGTTTGATATGCCCCAGGTCTACGTAAGGAAGTATTTCTGGTTTTGCTTTATTGTAGTTGAGGTAAGGATGGCCTTATCTTGATGTGTCTGGAGCTTCAAGCACCTCTACCTCTTTAAAAGCTGAACTGAAAATACAAGAATTGGTGATGATTTAGACAATTCTGAGCACAAACACAGAGTTCTGCAACCCTCTGGGGGATGATCTCTTCTGGTACCAGTTTGGGGATTTATCTAGACACACACATCGGCATAGACACCGACTCTAGTGACCCTCTTTTTTGGATTAGGAAATGTCAGTTTCTTTGGTTTTAATCAAAATTTCTTATAATCTGGTTTAACGATGTCATAAAGGCATTGGTTTACTCTGCCCCAGGTGAATGAAAATATTTGCCATGAAAAATAGGTTATTAGTTTTATAACCCTGCCTACCTCCATACCTCTATCAAGAATATGAGAAGAGATATTAAATCCCAATTTTTAATAAAATTATTGACATCATTTGGGAGTTTTATAACACTTGACATTTGCTTGCAGTGTTGGGGAAGAAGAAGAAAGGAAATTGATTTGGTATTTATTTCTAAGGTTGAAATACATAAAATATGTACACTTCTTTTGAATGCAATGAACAGAATGGGCTGTTGGTTCTAAAAAGGAACATAAATTTTAGAATTAAATGAGTAATGTGGTAATGATAATAATGTAATTTGATTGCTAAATGAACCTGTTTTATTATATTCATCATCAGATTCCTATTGCCACCTAGACAGCCTTCAAAATTGATATATACTGATGTTCGGACCTGGAAAAGAGCTTGGGAGTGAACAAACAGATCACTGAAAGAAAGTTCCCTCTTCAGTAATGTTTCCTCAGCATCACTACTTTCGTTACTGTTACCAGAGTCCAAAGATTTTTTTCTAAATGAACATCTGCAAATGAGGGCTTCCTTGCAGGAAATACCTGGCCATTTTCCGGTGGACTTCTATTCCATTAATGACACAGAGATGCTGAAGAGAGGAGCACCGGTGGGTTTGGTGACGGTGTTGGCCGGTGTAGGCAGGTGTGGATGGGGAGGCCCAGCAAGAACTCACAGGGCTCCTCTGTGACTCTCCCAGCCGCTTAGCCTGCGTCCCACTGGCTGCTTCAAATGCCACACAATCCATTTGGAAGAGTTCCTAATAGTATGGGATAAATGATGTAGGAAAAATGCTTATTAAAATGTCAGCTCTTCAGGACTGTTTGTCACTGGACCCTTCAGGGAACCTGCTCAGGAATAGGTGTCCCTCTGAATACATGAGAACCATTTCCAGCAAGGACTGATTCAGTCAGCAAGTTCCCTGGTTGGGCCATTAGGTTGTTGCCAGATTTTCAGGGGCGGGGGATGCTGGTTTCTGTAATTATCACCTGCATTTTGAGGAAAAGACCTAAAATATTTGTGCAGAGGCCAGCTGCAGTCCAGTTTATTTTATCTACTTTTCCTGTACAATGAACGATGGAGTGCCTGAATTGTTTTCCTTTTTTTTTTTGCCTTGCTAAAGTTGATTCCAATTTATTTACCCCAGCAGTGTTCTTCATGTAGATAGATGCTAAACTATGCGATACATTTTAAAATGAAATTTTAATTACTTTCTGCTATTCTCAGCTCATTGCAGTCAGCAGCCATCTTGCTTGAGGATAAAACAAAACAGAAAAACGGGGGTTCATGAGAGGAGCAAAGGCCTTTTCCTGATGGGGAGACAGAAGCCCATTGTCAGTGGCAGCTGCTGGACGCTTTCCCCAAGCACAGGCTCAACTGCCAGTGGGTTTGGGAGGTCCTGAGGTTTGCGCTGATGGCTCTTCCTCTCTAATGAGGTCACTGCTCGGCACAGTAGGGGGGACTGAGACCAGAAATGCAGATTGCAATTAGTTTTGTTTCCAGATATCTCCCATAGCCTCCAAAGAGCCCCGGGAACTAGAAATGAGGACAGCTCTTCCACACAGCACAGAACCGAGGAAGGAGCACCCTTTATTGAGCAGCACTGAGGTGCCAGGTTCTGAATGGCGCTGTCTTTCCTACAAAATGCATAGAAACACATAGTGGCTACATTTCCATAGGACTGGCAGTGGCCAGGAGTGCACATAAGGACAGCTCCATAATAGCTCAAGGTTTGTCATTTACCATTTTATGTAGTCAAAGTGAGTCACATTATCTATAGTACACCACCACCCCCATACACACACAGCACACAGTTTAGAGGGCTTAAATGACCTGCTATTGTCCCCATTCCAGTACTATGTTCTACAAAATGGGACTAATCCCGTCATATCTAGATAAGCCATTAGAATTTCCTCGGTTCTGTGCTGAGAAAAAACTTTAAAAATGCACATGTCCTCTACAAACGTAGCATCTCACAACAGGCAGCCCTAAAATATATATTTCTGTGAAGATCACCCAGAGAATGTAGCAAATAAACATCTGCCTACCCACTTCTTTTGCTTTTCTCAGGACCTGATAGAAGCCTGAGGTGGGAAGGCAGAGTCCTGGCCGCTGGGGCTGGGGTGGTTCAGAACACATGGGTGTGGCTCACGGCAGCCATTGCAGTCTCTCTCCTGTCCCCAAGGCTAGGATTAGGATGTTCAAGTTGCCATGACAACAAGCTGCCACTCAGCTCCCAGTTTGCCAGATCAATTGCCTGGGCCAGCACTAGGCTGCTTATTTTTTTTTTGTTTTGTGAACTTTTTCTTTCAAAAAAAAAAATTACCAGAGCAGATTCTGTGTCTTACTTGGATTTTTTTATCATCTTAATTCCTGAATAGTTTTTGGATCTGAATGTAAACCAGTATAGTAATTCTCTTTTCTCTGGATATTTCCTCTGAGTGAGACAGAATGAAATGTAGAACTTAAAACAAATTCTGCTTGAATTCCAGCCCAAAGTTGAGGAAGCAGGCATTCATCCAAGGAAAAACATTTGCTGGAGTTCGGTCAGAATGTGAAGGCTCATCAAAAGCTCTAGTACATCTCCTTATCTTAAATTTATCGATGCATTACCATCTGTATAGATGTGTTTATCAGGCACTGCCATAGATACTTTCAGATACAGCCAGTCTTCACAGAATTTTGAGTGGTGGGCATTGCTGTTCGCTTTGTTCAAAGGGAAAACTCTCCAAAGTCTCAGCAATGCTGCTTTGCCCAGGCAAGCATCTCTTCCACTCTACTCTGCCACTTTTCTGCATGATCCTATGACTAGGCCTCTTCATTCTTTCCAGAGAGATCAGTGGCAACCAAGATAAAACAGATGAGTGACCATCTCACTTCCCCATCCTCTGACTTTTGGCTGAGTGCTGCCACATCACTTTCTGGCTTCAAGATCAGACCAACAAGTCAGGGACTCCCAAAGAGAAAGACATTGCCCATGACCTCTCCTGACCAAGAATCCTAAAAGTCATTTGGGGTGCCTGATTACTTTGGACAGAACCAGAGCCTCTTTGGTATCCTGGGTGGGCCCTCCAGTCCCAGGGCTCTTCTCCAAGACAAAGGTGCTCACCCCCAGGCAGTTGGCTCTGTCCTGCTTCTCTAACTTGAGTGGGCATGTGTCATGGTTTATATCAGTCGCCCCTAAACCTCATGAATTATGGACTTGACCAATTCTAGCACTGTGATTGGTTCATTGTCCAGCGCTTGGGTTGGTGGTGTAAGTGTTTCACCCATCCAGGGGTGGGGCCAGGATAGGATGTAATGGCGGGAAGAAGGTGTGTCTCTCCCACTTGCGGGTTTCCGCTTTGCTGTTTGCAGCAGCCATGAACTGTGGTCCCGCCATGCCAGGCTGCCTTGGAGCCAACTGAGTATGAACTGAAATCTCCAAGAACTGTAAGAAATAAACCTTTCCTTCCCTAACTTTGGGCATCAGGTATTTTGTCTCAGCAATGAGTAAAAAGTAACTAAGACATCATGCCTTGAGTAGAACAATGACCCAATAAAAAATGTGTTCAAAAAGGATTAATCTAAAGACTGTATGCAAATGAGATATTAATAGTGAGATTGGACTCATAAACCATCTGAGAAACCATTTGGATAATCCAGGTGAGGAATGATAATGTCAGGTGGAGGACAGGGCCAGAGGGAAGAGAGGAAAATGGATAAATGTAAAAGGTAAGATGAAAGCATTACACATTGAAGAGGTGGGTCTAAAACCTTAGAACTAGGTGCTGGTAACTAAAGGAATCTTCACAATTCCATAATCTCTATCTTCTTGTCCTTCTCTAAATTTTTTTTCTTCAAACATGTATTAACAACCAGGATAAACTAATCGTTTTTGCATTCACTTTTTGGTGTTTCATTTAATTACTTATGTTGTTACCATATTGCTTTCTGGTACTTTTCATTGCAGATGGATTAGTTAAACTGTGTTTTGCCGCCAGAGAACAAACTGAATTACTATTTATAATGTCGTTTCTATGGAAAATGAATTATAAATTTCAAACAGCCTTGCAAATAGAATTTTGGAATATGGAGTTGTGGACTTCTTATTGCATTTTATTTGAAAAAGAGATATTCTTGTAGTAGATTTGGTGTTGACTCAGAAGAAAGGTAAAGTTGAAAAGCATATATCCGCATAAAAATTAGAATTTAAAGGATGGAAATTATTGAAAAATAGGCAGTAGGAAGAATAGAAGCAGCAGTGTAGATTGTTTGTTCAGCTACTTTACCACTGAAATAAAAACCAGCACAAGCTCTCCTTCATAAAAAATAAAAAAAAAACAACTTTGTTATGGTGAAAATTAATTACAACTGTGTGAAGATAAATTAACATTTTAAAAGGAACTTATTTCAGTGCATATATTTGAGTTTTGAAGAAAGAGTTATGATATCAAGTAGTGTCAATGCACTGGAGAAAAGTGGATTGGGGTGCACATTGTAGTTTGAATAGATTTAAAATCAGTGGACTTGACTATGGCAAAGGAAAAGTTGCCTGCCTTGTGCTTTCTATACAGAAATCGAATGAGTCACCAGAGTTGATATGCATGCCTTTCTGCAGGGATCTGCTGTTGAGAATATGATTTGTGATCCAAGTTTCTGTGTTTGGTTCAACTCAACAAGTCTTTATTAAACACCTGTTATATGCTAACACCAATATAGGTGCTGGAAGAAGAAACACGTGACCCTTCCTTACCATTAAGGAACTTATAATTTAGTTGGAGAGACAAGACAAACACATGTAAGTCAGTTAGAATATGGTCTGTTGCTAAATTATTGGGTAGTTTTTGTTGTTGTTGCTTTGTTTGTTTGCTTGCTTTTTATTGCAGACATACTGGAAGAAAAGGGGCAGGGAGAGGGTGACCTCTGTGAACGGAAATGGTCTGAGGCATCTTCATAAAGGAAGAAAGATTAAGAAAGGGTTAGAATGGATTCAGCATGGAATGTCACCACCCTGGGAAAACAGGGACAGATGTGCGAGTTGAGGAAGAAAGATAAACAAAGCCTCATCCTGAGTGTCTGCATCAGGCATTATAGAACAGGAAGTCTAGATGAGGAGTGAGCAGATTTGGAAGGCCAAGAATACCTGACTGTGTCTGGACTCGTTGCACCAAGTGACTACCAAGACCAAGTGCTGTTAAGCAAAACCACAGAAGAAGGAGCAAAGGCCAGTAATGGTGCTGGTACTTGGTCTCCACCAGGACATCACTAGCCATATTGATGTCTGGATGACAAGCTTTAGGGTAATGGTTCTGGCTTGTGTGTGGCTTTTAAATAAAAACATCTAAATGCTAAATGAACAAGGGGAATAGTGTAACCTGAAATGGTCAGCTGCATCTACATTGAAAGAAATAAGAGTCCACACCGAGGATTTAGGTCAGTGATGTAAGCGCCAGACAGGCAAGCACTGCTAGGTCATGAGTTTGATCCCCGGTCCAAAAAGAAAGGAAGGAAGGAAAGAAGGAAGGAAGGAAGGAAGGAAGGAAGGAAGGAAGGAAGGAAGGAAGGAAAGAAGGAAGGGCGCATAGAAAAGGTCTTGCAAAACAGTGAAGCTGAGGGATGCTTGTCAATTTGCACACGCTATATTCCCAGACAGGTAGCAGGTGTGGTAACACAAGAGAGCAAAAATATAGCTGCATCGAATTGTCCATCTTTCGTGATCCTGAAATGATTCCCTGTAAGTGAAAATGTGCTCATTGCTTGGGAGGCAGGAAGTGACTAGTCAATTGGATATGGTCAGGAGACATTGCCTTGTTGACAGGTTTAATGAATGTTTCACTTTCAAGACATTGTGTAGAAAAGGCCATAAAGTTAGGTGATTCATGCACATTCCTTGAGAACCCCCACTTTTCTCACTATTGACTAAAGCTAAAACAATAACAGAAAGGATCTGTAATGCAATATCATTTTTATCCTGGACTTTACCTCTGTCATCAGCATTCAGGAAAGGTTTTCTTGCAGTGCATGGTTGGCTGGGTAGCTCAGTCCCTCATCAATGGCCCTAGGCCTTCATTTCTTTAGCATTACCACTCACATTAACCAATGATCTGTTCTTCTCCCCAGAGTGCAGTGAGTGCACCGCTAGACCCCATAAGCCACCTGTCAATAGCCTCAGGAATCAGTAGCTGATTTGGAAGAATGGGACATGAAGGTTAGAGTCAAACCACAGACCCAAAGGATCTTCAACACGACTGTAGGCTCAGGAGTGTACGATAAGGGAACAGGGGAAACGGAGTGGGCTTTTGACTGCTTCTTAACTGCAGGAAACACTCTTACAGTGTACTACTACCTTTGAAAAACAGCTACATCTTAGAACTTTATCATTGAAATGTAGATTTGGAGTGGATCTCAGGGAAAAAAAGAAATGGTTGAAAATTAACCCAAAATTTCAGACTTTTAAAACAAGTTGGGAGAGCAAGCTATGAGTCTAAATGCAGCAAAATTACCATTTGAACTTGAGGGTCAGAGGTCAGGTCTTACTCCTTTGACACAGCCATGTGTGGGGGCCACAGTTGAGCCCTGCCTTTGCAAACAAGATCTGAGTGTGAAGGCTGCCGAAGCCTTGCTGTGTGCTGGCTGCGTGGCCACTGTGCTGTTTGTGCTTTTCTGTTTGAGCATTTACAGGTTCCACGTCTTTCTTTAACAAGTAGAAACTGCAACTGCCACACATCCCCTGGAAGCTTCTATTCTCCAAGCCAGTACATGAAACCAGTCACAGTAAAATGTTCTAAAAATATTTGCGTAATGCTGGAAAATGCATCTTTCTAATATGCTCTCCTTCTGAATACTGTATCTTGGCAGCAAGCATTACCTTTCTATGCTTGTATTCTTTATGCATCAGGCCCATTTTAGCCAGGTTTTAGCTTTTATTCATGGTCTTTATGAAGTTGACTCATGTAAGTACCATTATTCATCCAATCAACAAGACTTTATTGAACACTGATTGATATTCACTGTTATAGGTGCTGAACATAAAAAAGTTTAAAAAAAGATTGATCCTTCCTTCAAGGAACTTATAACAGGTAAACAGACAAGTCAGTGATACAATGTGGAAATGAGCAAGTACACAAATAATTAGCATGGACTGTTAGGTATCCTGTATAGAAGCCGTAATGTACTATAGGAGCTTGACAGAGTGTTAATGATCGGGGAAGACTCAGTGGAAGAGAGTGAGCTTTTCTGTACATGTGAAGGTACAGGAGGAAGACAGCAACAAAGAGAGATGTTCCTTTCAGGAAGAAAACACGAGCAGAAGTAGGTGCAGTCTGAATCAGCGTGGGAATTTAGAGAGAACTGTAAGCAACTCCACATGCCTGAGGTAGGGAGTGTGTGTGAGTAGTGATTGAAGTAGAGTGGGGGTTATCGGCAGAATGAAAAGGTAGAGATCTTTGTATCCAATATTCGGAGTTTTTTGCTCTGTTATATAATTATCTGGGATAGCAAGCAGTGCGAAGTGTGAAGAAAGGAGGTGATCTCATCATATTAGTTCTTTTTCAGATGACCTTGACATAAGTAAGAAGAACAAATTGTAGAGGGTTGAAGCAGAAGCAAGAAAACCACATAGATTTAATGGCTAGTGATCCAGGTAAAGTCTGTAAAAGCCTGAACCCCGGCATTATCAGTGATTTGAAGGAAGAGAGAGATAAACAGGAATGTTAAGCTCCGAGAGTTGACTCTGTGTGTGTGTGTGTGTGTGTGTGTGTGTGTGTGTGTGTAGATGCTTCCCAGGATTCTAACTTAGACATGTGAATTGATATGAGATGCTGGCGTCTTTAGGAATACGAGTCAGAGAACAAGTTTAAGTGAAAAGACAATGAGTTGAGCTTTGTTAGAGGTGGATTTATTCATGCAAATTTAAAGTACACAGTGGCCTATATGAATCTGGGGTTAGGAATAAAAGCCTGGGCTTGACAAGCTAATGCAGGAGGGTGTCTGCTGTGTATAAGTTGCAGGGATCCTGGAAAGGGAAAGAACATGGGAGGTATGGGGAAGGCAGATGTTTGATGATCGGACCTGGGTTGGAGGCCTGGCCCTACTCCTGTGCTTGCTATGTGATATTGGGAAAGGTGTGTAACCACACAGAGCCTCCCTTTTCACATTTAGTAAATAAAGTCTGTCTTACGGCATTGTTTGGTTATTTATTCAGTGATTGATTAAGCATGTACTCAGTTCTTTCTCTATGCCAAGTGTGAGTGAAACAAAGCCCATGGTGTGAGCTAGCTTTCAGCACTGTGTTAGAGGAGGGAAACAGGCGTTCAACACATAATAGCAGAAACACTCACCATTGAGGAAAATCCACAGAACTTCATAAGATGAATGTAAGACCCCTGGCCCAGTTGGATAGTGCAGAGTGAATTCTCGAACATTTTCAGCAGTAGTGACACTTGTTATCACTATTCATGGAATGATGCAGATAAACTACGTTCCAGTGATTCCAGGAACAAATGACAGGGAGAAAATTGACAATAATGAATAAGATGACTATTGCAAAATCTAACTAGTAAGGGAAATAATGACTTTAACAGCTAAGTAGAGGAGACTTGTTAGAAGAAAGGTTTGGGCTTTTGGGAATGTGAGACTTGAGTACATTGATGTCAAGATAATAGGGGAAGAGGCCTCTCTGGAGACAGACAGATGCAAAGAAACGTACCCTTTTGGAGCCAGTGGAGAAAGCAGGTGAAGAAGAGCAAAGTGGGTGTTTGCATTCTAAAATGCAGGGAGTAGTATATGATTGGCACTTAAAAATAGTGCTGACTGTGGTATAAGCATGGACACTGTATTAGTCAGGCTTCTGCAGAGACAGAATCATGAAGTAAAATCAATGAGGGAAAAGAAGGCGGTATCGCCATGTCAGAGGAAGGCTGTTAGGAAAGATGAGAATTGTTATAGTTCAGCGGAAGGAGACAAAGCAAAAGAGCTGTTAGGTGGAATAAGCTGGGATAGGGCCTTTGTCCTTCCTCTGAGACTCAGTAAAAGAGAAATGGGTGGACCAAAAGGCAAATTTTGAAGTAGAGAAACACTTTAGACTGGTGATCCTCAGTGTTCTGGATAAGGAAGACAGTATCTTTAGGCAGATGCTACAGGTAGTGGGAAAGGCTAGGTAGACCTGGAGGTAATGGACCAGGGAGAAATGGGGTGACTTTTCCCCCTCACTTGCCAAGGATGGTCGTGACTTACACTTGTTCTGGTTACTACTTCCATTGCACCCTTTTTGATTGTGAATAAAGTCAGTCTGAAATACGTATTACAGAAAAGCAGTGAAGACTTTAAGACAAAAGGTGATTTCCTAATGAGGAAACCAACGAAAAACACTCCCAAAATTAAGACCAACTTGCACACAGTATTTTAATTCACACGATTGCATCCGGTAGAGAAATACGTGGCTCAAAAGTCTCAAGCACCTAAAGCATTCAAAATGTAGTTAATTAAAACTTTATTGCTGAGCAGACGCCCCCACCCAAATTGAAAGTATTTCAGGCTTATTTTCACATTAAATCTAATCAATGAGAATTTTTGTTTTTGTTCTTGCTGGTTCTGTTTGGAGCAGGTTTTAGTGCACACTCCTGCTCTTTTTATCTTCTTTCTCTCTATATAATATTCCTACTTGCCAGATACTGGCAGTTTGTGTGTGGAAATCTAATTTTCTTTATGTCGTTGTTTAGATCATCAGCTTATAATATTTTTCATCTCAGGCTCCTCTGTGGTCCTAAAAATTACCCAGGATTCCAAAGAGCTTTTATTTGTATTGGCTATTTGAACTGATACTTACAGAAAATAAGCCTGAGAAATCATATATTTATTAACTCATTTAAAAAGAACAGTAATGTCATTATACATTACAAATAATATGAAGAATAAATTTTCCAACACAAAACATGGAGCATATTTTTACATTTGTATAAATATCTTTAATGTTTAGCTTAATTTTAAAAAATGGCTGAATTCTCCTATCTGCTACTGCATTCAGTCTGTGACAATAGATTGCTCTTGTTGAAATGCATGAAGAAAATCCAGCCTCACGCAAACATGTCATGTATTCGCCTGTTGCCAAGGACACAAGAGTTTTTGACTCATGGTTCTGGGAGTCCGAGATCACAAGCAGCATGTGGTGATGGCCTTCTCCCTGGCCGAGTCCCAGGCTACCCTGGGGCACCACGTGGCAAGAGACAAGCAAAGGGTCCATCTCTTCTGACCTCTCCAGCGTTTCTTGTAAAGCCTGCAGGATTCAATCAAGGGAGCTCTGAGCTGATGATCTTATCTAATCCTAATCACATCCCAAAGATCCTGCCTGTAAAAACAATCACAATAAGAACTCGAGCACGTTTTAATAGGATGGCCTAGATCTGATGTCAGCCTGAGGCATGGGACCCCAGCCCCACCACTCAGGACCAGTGTGTAGGAGTTCTTGCAGGTTTCCCCAGGATTCGGACAGCATAAAAGGACACAGACCTCAAGAAGTGCTCGCTATCACGGCTTTCGTCATGACAGCTCAGTCTGCTTCCTCCAGGTTGTACTTTCATCTTTTACTTTTCCTCCTTTACTTGGCCCGAGCTCACTCTTCAGAGCCAGTTTCCCCCACACTCCTGACTTTTTAAATAAACTTTACCTCTGCTTTAAAAAAAAAGAAGTAAAACTGAGTTTTCACCCTGTTAATTCCTCACAATGAGGATCGAATTTCAACACGTGAACCCTTGGGAGACACAGCTCAAATCATACCCAAATCATAGCATGTAGGGAGAAATATTTTAATAGATTGTAAAGTTAATTGCAGATATTTTTATCACCGTTCCAAAGCTTGGCAAATGGCATTTTCTTAAATGCTAGCTGCAATATGAAACCTGAAATCATATCAGTTAGCTTTTTTATGCCATTACATTAAAATCCATTGGTTTGCCTTGTATTTTTTAATTTACTACTAATGCGTGCATGCTTTTTTGTGTAGCTTTTGTTTTTGTTTTTGTTTTTGTTTTGTTGTACTAGGAATGGAACCCAAGGGCTTCACAGGAAGCTTCGTCTTCAGTCCTTCTTTTTAATTTTTCATTTTGAGATGGGATCTCACTAAATGGCTAAGTTGCCCAGGGTGTGCTTGAATTTGCCATTCTCCTGCTTTAGCCCTCCAAAGTGCTGGGTTACAACTGTGTGCCCCCGGGCCTGCCTCTGCATGACTTTTAACACCATCTGTTGGTACACTGAATGAAACAAAAGCTTTGACAACAATAATAAACATAGAATATATAATACTAAAAATCGTATCCATCAGTGTTGCCACAGTTTCACCAGAAAACATCTTTAAAGTATTGGGAAGCTGCTAAGTTCATGTAAATAGATTCAGGTTTTCCAAAAAGTTAATTTTTGCTTGAAAGCTTGAGTTTTAGCATTAGCCAGAAATACATCAAAGTTATTTCCTTAAAATGATAAACTCGCTTCATTCAGTTTTGAGAACTGTCTTCCAGCTAACCAAGTCTTGTCTGTCAGTAGTTATTTCAAGTGAAAATGATGAAGCCTGAAAAATGTGGCCAGTTGCACTCACAGCTAAGTTGTACACGGTGACCGTCCCACTTCCGCCCACAGCAGAAGAGCTCCACTCACCTACCGTTTCATCCTCCCGGATAGTAAGCTGTTCTTCTCATAACATGTCCCGCATGGCCGCTCTGTTCTCACCTTGTATCTATTTTAGTCCCTACTATATATAAGAAGGCAGTCCATGTATGTACTAGCCTATCTTGGTTGTTTTCTTAAAACTATTTCTTTAAATTGTGGTTTTACTGGCTAAATAAAATGTAATACGATTTTTAAAAACTTACATTAGTGTAGTTTCTCAATTCTGATGGTCAAATACATTGTAGCTTACAATTAAAAGTTACAGTTTGTGTTTCAGATATTTAAATGTGGTCTATTTGTTAAATGTTGATTTTAAATAGTTCACTTCTGTGCGTAGACATCTAATTAGAAATAAAAGAATTCTTAACAATTGGCAAAATAGGGGCTGGAGGTTTAGCTCAGCGGCGTAAGTGCCTACCTGGCAAATGCAAGGTTGTGAGTTTGATCCCCAGTACTAAGAAAAAAAACAGTTAAAAAAAAATTGGCAAAATACAACTGAAGAAATAAGTACAGTAACAGTTAAGTCACTATTTTCAATTCTCCCATCTCCTTCAGTACCATTCCCTTGAGAAGCTGCTACAATCTGGGTGAAGGTAAAAGAGAAGTCTGTGATGTGGGCTTTATACATCACACTTTACACTTTAAGAATTTATCCTTTTAAGACTTCATATGTATGTAAACATGTGTCCTATGTAGAGATTTATTTCAATTAAATGAACCTTTAAAAAGAAACTCCAACTGAAGCTCCTAGGAATCTGATTTTCAGACACTGTTTCAATGCCCCTCACAGTGATCGGCTGTGTTCTTCATGGCTTTACACGCTGCTCCTCTCCACTGTGCTTGAGACGTATGCTCCCCATTTACCTGTTAATACCCTGACCCTCAGCACCCCATGGCTGGAGAGACAGTGACCAGCTTGAAGGCTCTGGCCTGCAGCTCTCCTTCCTACCAGCTCCTGAGGGCACGCGCAGGGCAGCCCCTGCTGACTTTCCTCAGGCAGCCTTTGAACACCGTGCTGCGGAACTCAGCCTTGGACAAGCTCCCCCCACACTGGCGCTGACGGTATGAATGCAATCCTGGAGCTAAAGGGTGTTTCAGAGAATGAGGTTGCATCTCCTTTCTAGTTCTGCTTCATTCCAGGTTACCAACTGCCCCAGTTTCCATGGGACTGTTCCAGTTGCAGGGGACAGAGTGTGAGGGCCCCTTTTATGTTGTGCAGTTTTCCTGGCATTGGTACAAAATCTCAAATCTGACACAGAGGGAGTGAACTTGAGACTGTAGTTCTGCGGGCATAATGAAAGAATCAGGCACAACAGTGTTTACTGATCTTCAGAGCATTTCTTCCCCTGAGCTGGTTGTACTTTCTACCAACAGCAGCCAGTACAAAGCCTCAAACCCGCTTGGCCCTCAGCACTTCCTGTAAGAGCTGCTCGTGGTACTGGGCCAGTGGTTGGCCTAGGTCATCACATCACAAGCAGATGGCTGTACCAGCTCCAGACAAAGAGGGTTCTGCTTCTAGGATCTGGTTTCTGGAAAGAATTTGCTAGATTTTGAAATGAGACATGAGCACACTGGACTCTGCTGACCTAGGGAATTTTTACAAGATTAAATCAGCCATAAATTCTCTCTGGGCCTTGTTTGTCCTGACAGTTCCTCTAGGGGGTTCTCTGAGAATTTGGATTAGACTTTATGTTTGTATGCTTGAGATACAGGACTCGCACTCTCCATGAGTGTGTTTATGGGAGCCCTTCAGTGGGAAACATAGGTGCAAGGGCAGGGGGCTCTGCCTCCACTGTCTGCATAGAGAACTACGGGACAAGAATGCTCAGTTACCCTTGATCTTGTCTACACAGACTGTTTTCGAAATTATGTTATCAGTGAGAAAAGAGAACAGGGGATCAAAATGCCCCCAAAGAGACAAGTGCCTGCCTTTTATAAAATGAAAGTTAATATACTACAGGAGTTTGTTATTTTAACAAACAATATTATTTTTGCAGTTTTTGCTTCTTTGGAAAGTTTCTCTCCTGCTCCCTTACACCCGTACAGCATTTTAAAGCTAGTGGGTGTCATCATACCTTGACGCAGACCTGTATACTTTTTAATTTTTCTTGTGACTGCTAAATCTTTTGTCACTGCAAGAGGTCAGGGTATTCATAAAGCTGCTGTAGTGTGTTCTTTGCCAAAGATGTATTTGCTAAGTTATCAAAAAAAAATTTTTTTGCCTCCCATCTTGATTTTGTTACCGTCCTTGTAGAGTTTATTCCTAAGACTGACTGATCTTGTAGTCAGATTAAAGCTCTTTAAAATAGTTAGAACATTTATCATAGACAGATATACATAAAATCTCTCTCCTGTTGAGTATGGTCAGCATGTTATGCAGTAAAGATTACTATGTTTTCTATTAAGCATGAGGACATAGTAAAAAATTCTTGTTGTTTGGCTTCTTTCCCTCTTCCCTGGCTCATCATTCAGCAAAAACCAGCATGCTTAGATTTTTGGTGGCATACATAGGGGAGAGAAGGGAGGAACAGGCCTCTGGTTTGGTTTCCACAGAGCTCCCTATGCTAGGGAGCAGCTGGTTCTATTTGTCCATCCCCTGGACTGGTTTCTCCCTGAATCCTTGGCTTCGATAGTTACATGAAAACAACATAAACTCTTGCTTGTATGCCAGGTGAACTGCTGTTTGAGATATTTTCTGCATTCAAGGGTGTTACGGAAGTCAAGAGTATTTAAGTAAAACAAACAAACAAGCAGTTACAGGGTTTTATTCCTGTATAATCTGTAATTTTGAGTTGTAGTTCCTCTGGGGGAGGAGCAGCCTGAGATGGTTATGGTGTGTTACAAGGCAGTTGCTACAGGAACAAATCCAGAGTCCTACAATAATTTAGCCATTGCAAGCAGCTAAAAATACCAAAACATGATATTACAGCAAGTGCCTTTGTCTGCTTGGTTTCCAGTCATTCGGAGCACATCCCTTTTCTTATCATTTATTTGTTTAAAAAAAATGCCAGCTCAGGCTCAACATATGAGCTGCAGCCCCGGCTAGCAGCTCACAGAAGAAGGCAGGGACTGAGGCACCCGCTGTTATCTTCTAGATTGTTTTCACAGTGCCCGCTTCTGGCCTGATAACCACCACTGGGGAGGAAAATGGAAGAATCCATCTCTTTTCTAAATTACATGGAAAGCAAGCCCATGATGTCACTCTCCTTGAACAAATAACAGTCCAAAAAAATTGTTTCCAGTGGCTTTTAAAGATAAATATGAACTGCTGTGCAGGGCTAGCTATGATGTGATAGAGAAAGAAAAAAAATGAACATGGGACTGTCTAAATGTTTGTCTGCACCAGAAATGTTATTGGAGTCTGCCCTGTGTGCTCTCCTTTGTTGTTTCAGTCACAGGGCATATTCTCAGTGGGCAGCAGGCAGGGCGGAGGCAGCAGAGACACAATCTCATTAATGATTCAACACGCCACCCTAGCGGCCACTGTAGCACACAATGCTCGTGTAGATTCCAAATGGCTGCTCGATTAATTTGCCTTTGCTCTCTGGGAAAGAGGCTGTTAGGTTAGGCTGCTGAAATCACCTGGGAACCTTGACAGTTACCAATGCCCTCATTTGCCCTGTGCACTCACAGTCCTCCAGTCTTTCACCTCCCGCCCCGGTAGTTCTGACACACAGAGAATCATTGCTGTAGGAGAAAGCAAGATGGGGGGACTTTAGTGCCTTCTCATCCTGAAACCTCAAAGCCTAGCCCACTTTCTCCTGGCCAACAGACAATGTCTTCTTGCCCCCAAAAGAAAGAGAAGACCCCTGAGGACTGAAATCAGGGGTGTAATTTTCTAAGTCTGTGGTATATCTTTTTACTGTGTAAGATAAATACCACAAAAGTGCGAAACAGTCAGCAGTCCTGTTGCTGTTTCACATCAGTATCGGCTATGCAGCCTGGTGATGCAGGCCGACTTAATGCTTAATTATGATGAGAACCTTCTTCTTTTATAAGGGCAGGATACCACCATTTTGGCCCCTATGGGTTTTGTTTTCTAATTGATCATCAAACCCAGAAAGCTCAGAGCTCGGACTAAGATTCTGATGTTCATCTCTTGGAAATTTGTCAAGAGAGTTGTAGAAAGTAACTTGTCCAAGACAAGACATCTCTCCCGTGGGCTGTGATATTTTGAAGAGAAAAGCGTCCAGTCCTGTCCCTGAGAGACTGTAGGAAGTGACTCGTGCTGTCTTCTGTGAGGGCAGATCACGTGTGGATCTTCCATACATGAAGCCGTTCTCCAGCAGACACCAGCAGGGTCTCCTCTAATTTACCTCAAATTTGATGCTGTCTTCCTAGGGTTAGAGTTGGATCCCACAGGTCCAGGGCTCAGTCCAACAAGACTGCCTCCGTTGAAGACGCCAAGCAAAAGTCCCAGATGGTAACTCTGCTTCTGCATTACCAGCTGTAAATCAGGCTCCCCACGACTGCCTCATCAGGTAGCTCGCTAGAATGACTCTTGCAACTCAGGAAACACGTCACTTACATTTCTCCATTTATTATAAAGGTTGTTAAAAAGAATAAGATGAACTACCAAGTAAAGAGATATATAGGGCAAGCTATGGGGGAAAAGGCATGAGGGTTCATGTTACCCTACAAGAATCTCCATGTTCTAGGTAACCCAGAAGTTCTGTGCACCACATAGTTCAAGGACCTTTATGGGAGTCTCATAGATTAATGATTACCTCATTCTCTAGTCTCTTATCCTTTCTCAGATAATGGGAAGTAGGATCAACCTCCTAAGGGGACCAGTCCCTATCCAAAAGCCCACCAAGTGTCAGGTCATTAAGACACAAGACATACTTCTCACCTAGGAAATTCCAAGGGATTAGCATCTCTTTGTCAAGAGCCAGGATCAAAAACTAAACACCTATGTCTTGTTTTATCACAATATCACAGGGACCCATTGCGTATTCACTGGTAGCAAGGTCAGGCATGAGGGTGGCGAAGGAAGCAGTGCAAGCCACTGTCAGCTCAATCTTTCCTTCACTCAGAACCATCTGCAAAAATAGAAACTGACTTAGAAATCAACACGAGCAAAATCACCTCTGTGCGCTAAATAGAGACTAAACTACCGCCTTCCAGAAACACCCATTTAGAAAGATCATTTCTGAGGCCTCTTTATGAGTTAGGGTTCGGGATTTCAGAAGTACTCTTTGGGCTTCCAGTAGAATCATTTACAGCTTCTATGTGCCTTACAAGCAGGCAAAGGAAATTACTAAGAATCGTCTCAGACTAAGTGGTGACCTACAGTTAAATAGGGGAGCAGCAACAGACAGTGAAGCTGTAAAACTTCTGCGCTAACAGGTCAGAGTGTGACCTTCTTACCCATCCCAAATGGACCATTATCCAAATGGTATGTTTTTCTACATCTTTTCAAGCCTATGACCAACTGAGTGAAGAGGAGCAGATCCTGGTAGCTCCCTGTTGGAAACCCCAGCTGTCTGCACCCCCTGTGGAGACTGACTCCCAGCATGAAGAGTACCATCAACTGTCCTGCTTCTTAACTCTTCCCCTGCTTCTTTTGCTCCTGCTTAGTAAAGCCGACTGACCTCAGGTTCCATGCCTTTTCAAAATATCCCCTACTCTTTTCCTGGAAGATACTATAATTGTGAGAAAAATGACAAAAATGCATCAGAGGGAAAAGTAGAGCACATAAGGCCACATCACAGCCACAGCTCTGGCCTGCAGAGGCCTTGGAACATTGTTGCTAGAGGCAAGATATGCAAAACAGATTTGAAGATGAAGAACCCTGAAAAATCGTGGGAAAATGGATCATAGAACAAAGGGCTCACCAGCGGGTACTGAACGCACCCGTGACAGGGAGCTGGCCAAGGCACTGCTACACAGTCACAGAGCTAGAGAAATAGCTGTATGACCCTGGGTGATGAATTTAATCTTTCTTAGCACTATTTTCCCACCTATGAAGTAGACATGTTGACTTTACTATATAATGATAAGGTTGTGTTGTTTGTCAGATAATGAGGAAGCCTTCCCAATCCTCAGTTTGATGATGGATAACTTACCCTAGAAGGTAATCTAGGGCCCTGAGACGAACACAGTCATTCTTAGGACAAAAAAGAAATGGCTGTGGTTTATTTTCTCAACACCAGTTTTGCAATACTTATCTCCATATAGCCAAAAATAGGAAATACAAATATAATAATTTTTAAGTAATTCTTGGTGGTATACAAACTCAGCTGGATTAGATCAGATTTCAGATTTTAAAATGGCTTTTTAAATGGAATTCACTCATTCCCTGCTTCATTCAGCCAACAGAAGTTTGATTTCTGGCTCTTTGCAACTTAACGAATTTTTACTTGCATTTAAAGGGGTCTGCAACACTGAAAGATCCATTAAAGGACCAGTAGGAGAGTCAAGTGTACTGGCGCATGCCTGAAGTCCCAGCACTTAGGAGACTAAAACAGGAGGGCGGCTGTGAGTTCGAGGCCAGTCTGGGCTACAAAGTGAGTTCAAGGCCAACTTGAACTGTATAGTGAAACTCTGTCTCAAACACACATGCACACACATACATACACACACACGAACTTGACACTGACTGCTAAATGTAAAGTCTTCATCTTTCCATCACTGCCATCTTATCTCACGTAATATAGAAAACTCACCCTTTCTTCTACAACGAGAGAAGTTGCCCAGGAAGTTTTCCTGTTAATTACTGGCCTCAGATTTGCCTCACCTCTGAAAGAGGCTTAGAGTTGAGTATGCATGTGTGTGCGTGTGCACGCATGTGCGTATTTCACCATCAGTTTCACTCTCGGGAGGACGTGCCATGTTTCTAAGTGGTCTGTGAGCAGCATTAAACAGCCCCACAGTCTGTGGCATCTTAGGGGATTCACCTTGCAGGGTCTGCTCCCGTGAAACCTCCTGAGATGGTGTTGGCACCGTGACCCAGGCCATTTCTGCATAGACCACCCTGCAAAGGTGGGTGCCTTTACTGTGGAACTAGCTGCCCACGGTTTGAGTATAGCAAAAATACTTTTTAATTAAAGAAAAAAATTCACCAAATGCTTGCCAAACACCTGCAGTTCAGGGTTTAGGTTGGGGTGGGTGGAAGTTTGCAAGGAGAGGCTACGTGTACTGCCAGGCAGGAATGTCTTCTGTGCATTCTCTTCAAACAACTCAAGTTCAAAAAGTTAGTGTGACTTAATTCCAGACCTACGGCCACATTTACAAGCAGGCTTTTCAAGAGCACATCTGGCGTGACCAGTTTGGTATGCATTCATAATACACTGGGTCTGTATGAGTGTGTGTGTGTATGTTTGTGTTTATATGCAGTTGTTGTCATCATCGTTATGTAACAGGCTAGATGTTTTCTTCCTTTGAAAAGTTAAGCAGCTCTTTGAGCACCTGGTATGTAACTTTTTTGAAAACTAGAAAGGTATGTGAGGTGATGAAAGGGCTCTGAAGCCAGAATTTCACAGTATACATTTTTCCATATCAGAAGGAAGTGAAATTGAATTCTGAGTTGTATTATTTAGAATCAAATCGATAAGCAAGGCTTCCTCTTGGTTTGGGTGGATAAGCGAGTCATTTCCAGTGCACTGGAAGGCCTGTGTTTGGGAAAAGCTCCCTTTGGGGAAGGTGCTGTATGCACAGCGCAGTGCTCTACATTCCGAGAACTGAGCTCTTGTGGTTCTGGGTCCTATTTATTTGAGGTTTCTTGTTCGTTTTGTTCACTTCATTGCTTTTATAAACACACATTTGGTATTCTAGCTCACAGCTGTTATTCTATGGACGATGCTAGATGGTTGCTGCCTGCTTGCTACAGGCCCCTTACTAAGCTGGCAGCCAGATCTGAAGTTCAGTGTATTCCCACATAACACGCCTTATGAAAAGAGAAGAGATGGCATGTGTCCTCCGAGATTGGTTTTCATCCTGCAACACTTAAGCATGTGTAATTGTAGTTGGTTGTGGTGCTGATACCCATCGCTTAGTAATTAATGCACTTTCTTCCACTTTTGTTTGAGATGTGTTATTAACTTCTCAGATCTGTCCTGCTGCTCTGGGTTTAGTCTGTACACAGTGGGAAGAAATCTTGTTTCTTACCAAAAATTGCAGAGCAATTTGATCCAGTTTCTTTTGTTGAAACACTGAGTTAATTATATTTAACCACAGATGATGGTAAAGTTGCACTAACAGCATTTTTTAATCAATGGGAAATGTTTAGCGTATGTGAAGTAGGGGAGATGGAAAACCAGATTGGTGAGGGAGGCCAGAGAACCAGTTCCACATGAAAATGTTAACTGTGTGATTAAGCATAAGCTTTCTAATGAAGTTATTATGGGATACAACAGAGGCCTTTATTGAATGAACTTGGAGGCAGAATGTAAATGTGCTCGTATGTACCTATTAAAGAGGAGAGGAAAGATCCTTACCTCTCTTGCTTTTGTCCTATATGTAGATAGCTTTGCAGAAATAACAAACATTGCAGAAACTCAGAAGATTGACCTAGTTGATACCTACCATATACCAACAACAGAATCTGGAGATAGTTGTTTTTGTGGTTCAATGGGCAGCTAGATAGGCTTATTTATACATGTTACAATGCTAGAAGATCACTTCAAGTTGCCTTTATTGGTGAAACAATTAGGATTGAACTCTTCCCACTGTGAAATCCGAAGTGCAGATTGGCTCCACATTAATAATGCAGGGGGAAAAGCTGTTTAATTGGAAAAAGACTGTGTACTGTGATTCGCCTTGCTTTGCGCCCACAGCAACTCCTCAAAGTATGAGTTTCACCTAGGATAGTGGAACAGATAACACCTGTTTTTGCTGTTCAAAAGTCCCTTAATTCCCATGTTGACTCTGGAGTGAGATGACCACTGGTTCTTTGAAGACATTGGTCACGGTCATTACATGTAGCTGTTTCAGCATCTCGTGGGAAAGATATTTTACCAACCTTGTTTCATTAGTGAGTTTCTTTGATGGGTTGTTTTTTCCAAGAAGCATAAAATAACACATCTAGAACCTTTCTGATTTCCACATACCTTCATTCTCATGTGCCTCAATGTCTTCGCCACTTTTGCAGATCAAAGCTATTTTTCTCTTGCAAATTTTACTTATATTTCTATGTTGTTTTTTCAGAGCATAGCCAGCTTATTGGGAACCAGGATGGCACTGCAGTTTCATGGAAAAGAAAGTCAAGACAGAAAGATGTGCCCAGGGCACCGTGGCTAACAGGGAGGGAGAGGCCACACCCTACACCAGGTCCAGGGAGCCAGAATCCCATTCTCATCCCCAGTAAGGCTCCTGCTAGTTTGCGCCTGTTTTATTTTTGTCAGTTTCTCCCTACTGTTCAAATTCTGCTCACTTCTATGCTAGGACTCTCACTTTTTCTTGGTCCCCAACTCTTGATTTTGCCTAACAGAAATGCACAACATAAGTGTGACAAGTACCCCGCAGTGATCCATTAAGCAAGGGGAAGCAGACATGCGCTGGCTAGATAGTAAGATATAAAAATACAACTCTATGTTCTCATTACTTGAGAAACTATCCAGTCTTGAAATAATGTGAAGAATCATTGTGAGGAAGTCATCCCTAGGGGAGAAAAAGAGGATATAAGTGGCAAATAGGGTGGTTTCTCTTGTTTATTTTGCATTGTTTTATGTTTTCGGCTCTGGGCTGCATCCCTGAGTTTTATTCTTGTATCTCCCTGACCTATTTGTTTATAAAACAGAGAGACTACAAACAAGGGCAAAAAGAAGGCACTTTTCTTTCATACTACATGGAATCAATGTTGCGAGTCATGAATCAGAACTCTCCTGGGTGGGAGAAATCATTAAGCTTGTCTTCTAACACTGCTAGGAGCTAATTACATTAAAATAATTATTAATGCTGTAAATAAGAACCAGGTAAGCTGAGCTGATCTTGGTATTGTTTTATGTTTGTGTCTAGAAAACATGCAATAGTATAATTAAAAATAAGATACAGTGACTTCATTTTCCAAAGCCTTGTTTTCCGTAGGAATTGTAGAGTATGGGAGGGACAGAGGAAGCGAATTGGTGTGTGCCACCTACACTATGAGCCACAGTTTGTGATGAGCTCTTTATTCGCGTTATCTGTGTGATACCCAGCACGAACCTGCCAAGGGTCTGTTATCATCTTCACTTTATAGAGGAGGAAACGTGTTCAGAGAGGCTAGCTGGTTTGTTCCGAAGCACACAGCTCTTAAGCAGCAGAGTCCAACTTTGAACCCAGGTGTCTCTACCCTCCCAATATAGTTTCCCAAAATGGAATTTGGGGAAGCATGAGGTGTGCAGCCCATCATGAAAGTGATAATTACTCTCCTAAATATGCTCTCTTCAGGTTATCAATGAGTTGGATTTACTAATCACTTGCCGTGCAACTGGGTAATTTATCTTTTTTCATACATGTTACGGGTCAAATTGTGTCTTACCAAAATTCACGTATTGAACGTCAAATCCCTAGTACTTCCAAATGTGCCTTACTGGCTAATATATCATTGCAATTGGTTAAGACAAGGTCATATCGTAATAGGGTCACCTCTCATCTAGCATGACTGGTGTCTTGGGGAAATCCAGAGACAGACGCACATGGGAAGAACATCATATGAAAATTAGAATGATGCTACTTCAAGCCAAGAAACTACCAGAAATTAGGAGATGGGCCTGGAACAAACCCTATCCTAGGTCTTTCGGGAAGAACATGGCTCTGCAAACACCTGATCTTGAACTTCTAGCTTTTGGAACTTTAAGACAAGGAACTTCTCTTATTGAAACCACTCCGTTGATGGCAATTTGTTTGCCCTAGAAAACCAACACAGTGCATCTCATCTCTTATTCCTTTGGGGCTTCAGTCTCAGCCCCATCATTTCAGGCCAGGCTCCTGGTACTTCTTTCAAGCTGTCATCACGTACTTCTGGTAGTGCTCAATAGCTGCCATCAAAGCCACCTTGTCTCATGCAACGCACCAAGCTCCTCCCCTCTGCCTTCCAAATAAATCTCCTCACCTAGACTCCCAGTATTCTCCCTGCCCCCTCTCCCAACAGCCTCCTCCTCATTGTGTCCCGGAATTATTATTTTTTGTGTGTGTGCCACAACAGATTCTGTACACATTCCTTGGCTGGATATCAGGACATTATAGCTTGAGGATTGATCTCGATGTGTTCTTTTGTCTGGGTCTTTTATTTTTCCTTATATTGTTTATTCACAGATTTTAGAAGATTGCACATTTTGTTTAATTATGTTGGAGACAGACTGGCATTTTAGCTGTTACAGAATGTGGGAGAGAAGTTGATAGCAAAAATTATGTGGAGTTTAAATTGTTTTCGGTGAAGGAAGTGGAAATGAATGAAGCTGTTTTACCATGAAAAGTAGGTATTTTGCTCTGGATCTGGGAATGGCGCTTTTTTATTTATTTATTTTTTTTGCTTCACTGGAAATGTTTCTCAGTGCTGCATTGTCTATTTTGTTTGCTTTTTACAAGTCTGACTGTTATAAAAAAGGAAATTTGTATCTGTATTTGCAACTTTGAGTGTGGCAGCTGTGTTTTCAAGGCTTAATCTGGGATGGAACTGAGATGCAAATGATGTTGAAAGTTTTCCCATGATGTTGTCAAGTTTTAGCTCTTAAAAGTACTGTACGTGGCACCTCCAGCCTCCCCGTAGGGTCTGCTGAGTTTTAGATTTTTAGGTAATGACACGATGTTAACTCAGAAAAACCACTGCTTCTTTTTTTAACCTCCCTCCCGTGCCCACATGTGGTTGCCATAGGTGTGTGAATAGGGCTTCTTTTCTGCTCTCAATATATTAACCATGTTTTTTATCAGTTGGGCCAGAGGTGGAGGGATCCTTTACAATAACACAAAGCTTTTTGTCTACCATGTCTGTCAAATTGTGGCTGATTTAATTTGAATGAAATTTTAATTGGAAAAATTCTGCCAAGATCCAGCCCTGATTTGAATAGTCATAGTTATGTTAAGAATCTCCATATACCTGGGTCTAATTTGAATTACTTCCCTGGACCTCAGCCCTACTAGTACAATGAGAAGGGGACTACACAGTATTCCTGCAAATTACCCAGACGTAGTGGTCTAGAATGAGAAGCCAGACAGGAAAGGAGCTACGTGAGTGGCCCCCATTGCTTTAATAACAGCAGTTTGTTCAGTTACATCTTTCAGGCTTGTGAGTACTTGGCCATGAGAGTGGGAAATGTGTGGGCCATATTAGTGTGTAATTTGGAATACATAAATTTTAGAGACAGTGGAAATTCCATAGGGGTGAAGGAAGATAGACAATCTCCCTTCAAGTTCATTTGTACCTTATTGGAGAATCGTGTTTACCAGTTTTCCCTTCAGGGCCTTGGTTTCTAAATTTATTCCTAGTATAGAGGGATACATAGGGCCTGGCTACCAGGAGTGGGCAGCACCTCAGCACCTCTCTGGGCAGTGCACTGCTGTGGTTCATGGTAGTGGTGGTAGAGTTAGTCTCCGAACTTGGATTTTTGTTGTTTCTGGCTATTTCAATGCCAGAACTCAGTTTTCCCAAATCATTTCTTATTTCCAGTGAATGTGCTGTTTTCCATGATGTTTAAAAAAGAGTCTACGGTATGTTACCTTTGCTATTGTGTTTTTTATATAAAACTATGTGCCTTGGACAGTAAAATAATGCTTTCAATTAGACCACGGAGTTGTTATTACAATCTGCTTTCATTTAGGATATTAGAAATAAAAAATCTTAAATACAAGTGAAGCAAATATATATCTCCTCTGCAGATCTCCTGACAGTCCTCCCCTGTTTCAGCTACTGCAAAGACCCCAGCAGGAGATTTAATTCCCCGACAGCAACTGCAGACTGACAGCCCTTTGGCACTTCCTGCTTGATGGCTACTATTTTGCACTTACTGACATTTTTCTTTCAGGGATAAGACTCTGTTTCTCCCATCAAAGACAAGGTATTTCTAAGAAACTTCAAATGCATTCATACTTTTGGGGCATCAGGGCACAGGTTACGTAAAAAGTTCTTTTCCTATGGCAAAATAAATGTGTGAGGTTTCAGGGAAAAAGAAAAAAACCTGCAGCAGTAATTTGTTTTAATAAATCTGAACAGATGCAGCTGTGACCCTGGGAATGGAAGTTTCCTGTGCACACAGCCAGTCGTTCCGGCCAGTCCTTCAGTCCTCCTCAGCCAGAGGCATGGAATGGTCCCACCTGGCTCCTCCATCTACTCTTAGCTGGCAAAAGTTGTAACCCTATTGCAAATTTGAAATGTGGATATTTTCACCTAGAATATGTTTAGTATTTTTTGTCACTTGTATGTAACATAGAAAAACCAGGACTCATTAGCATCCTGATGAAGGTAAAGAAATAGCAAAGGGTCGTGAAGAAGAACAAACAGGGAAGGTGCATTTGGGAAGTGGTTCCATATCCCACCAATGTAGGAAGTATTTCAGGCTTTATATTCATTTATTTTCTTATTCCAGGCCCACCAACAACTATATCTCCATTCTCAGGAAATAGAACTTTTGAATTTGCTGAAGGAGGTTGCGTAGCTGTGGAATTTACCGTTTGGCCATCTATTGAGGACCAAAAGTTTCCTTTTTGCAGTTTCTACCAAATAGAAGTCCCCAGAGGTACCTTGGCAGCGGAGATTGCTGGGCCATGTCGTGCCTTTTTTGGAGAACTGTATTTCTTAGATTGACTGAAGCCTTTGAATACTAACTTCAATGTGCTATGTTAACCATCTGGAGACATTTTACAGTTGTTATTGAAGGTTGACTGAGGTCTCTAATGCTACACAAGAAATTGATGGAAACTTAATAGACTTTAGCAGTTGCAATGATTTGTGAATGACAACCACACAATAATCCTTGGCCCAAGAGATGGCAGTTGTGTATACTACTTGAATGAAGATGGCAAGGAGTAGAGTGGGAGTTGCCCATTTTGTAACAATTTGGAAAGCACTTAAATGGCACACATTGACCCTAGTTCAGAAATGTTGCCCTACTGGTAACATGCATGTCATTGATTTATTATTCACCTTGTAGAAAGCTCTTTTGATTTGGAAGTTTTGCACACCAGCCCCCATTTCTCAATAAAAGGTCTGGTATATTTCAATATACCACATTTAGTGTACCACAAGTAGATGTGTTTTAGACCTAGGTCTAGCCTACATAAAATTCTAAAGAATTAGCCTGTCTTTCAGCAAGTATTGCTTGTCATAATACTGAAAAGGATTAATTTTTGCTCTTTGTCTTCATATGGCTAAAAAGTAAGACAGTCTTTGTTTTCATGTTGTTGTATCATTTGCATTCACCATTGTGCAAAAACATCAGTCATACGCCCCACGTATCTGCACATACATTTATGTTCCTATATTTATAAACTCAACACATTTATGCATAGATTTAAATATGCATATACAAAATAAAAGAGACGCGTAAAGGAAAACAGCAAGAATAATGAAAAAAGGAATGCTATTTCAGTCAACTGGAGGCAGTGCAGAAGTTGATGAGTGGGTAAAAGAGGAAATGATTAGTCAGTAAAGGAGGATGATAAGAACTGTGAGTGGTTCGTCAAACAACCAGATGCAGGTGTTTCTGATAAAATACAGTATGTCTGAGGAGAAAAGGGTACAATGATCAGAGGCTCAAACAGCATGAACAAATAACTAAGAATCTGGAGACATTCAGGTCTGCCATCAACTGCACAAAGTCCCAGGTATGGGCTAAGAACGGAGCTGGACCTACAAGAGGAAAAACAAGCGTGGCCCTTGGGAGTCTAATAGCCTTAGGAAGAGTGCTCAGTTGCTCAGGGGCCTGTTAAAAGCAAAGGTCTACAGTGAAGATTGTTTATGTTCCTCTAAATCAGATCCTGCTTGGATTGCGGTGAAGAGTTAGTATAGGAGCGTGGCCTTAAGATCAGAAAAGACGGTAGGTATTCTAGAGCCTGTCAAAGTTGTTTTGTCCACAGTGGATTGGACTGTTATATTTTAGAGAAGGTGAAACTGTATGTAACCACCATCCAGTTCTCAGACATTTGGAAAGACCATCTCATTTACTCCAAGGTCACATCCCTACCCCACCTCTGAGAACACCCACTAGTCTGGGGAAGGATAAACACAAAACATATCATGGTTTTCAAAGGAGGTGTTCTGGGTTTTGCAAAGATTAATTTTCTTTCTTGGTTAGGTCTTGAGATATGAGACATCTGTAAATCCCTCATTGTTGGCTTTTTGTTATGTTTAATTTATGTGGCTTTTCACTGTGGTCACTGGGCTGGGGCCAAATTTAGCTTAACAAATTCTTAAAAGCAGATATAGTGAATTCTTTCCAAATGTTTTCATTGTACCATAAAAAAATGCAACAGTTATCTCTCACCCTGTTGAGAAAAGTTAAATCTGTCAACCTTAGGAGAAGGTTGCGTCCTTGATGAAAAATTAACACGTAGGAGGGTGTGAAAGTGATACACTGCATTGGAGTTCCCAGGAATGATAAACTTGGATTTGAAAAGTTGGAATGTGTGGTCTGGCTTCATCTTCTCCAAACTTCTCCATAGAATTTCTTATCTGACAGTGTGGTAGGAGGTCACTGGCAAGATCACAGAACGTTATCTTGGGCATATCCTGGGATGTGTTTTCCTGGCTGCCTCAAATTCACGGATTATATATTTAAACATATCTCTAGTTGGAATGCTTGCGACACTGCTGTTGATCATACAGAGCGGGCCCTGGTGGAAATTGCTGCCCACAGGAGTGGCTTGAAGAACGTCTGCTTGCCAAGCCTCTATCTCCCCCTTCTCTGCTAGGCTGCTGCTGCTCTCCTAGCTGATGTGGCCTGATGTTCCACCAGGACAGTGAGACAGGATACGTGGTCCTCAAAAGGCTACTGTGAAAAGTTGCCTAGGAGAGGAAGCATCACCTTTCTTAGAGTGTGTACCTGAACATCCCTGAGGAAGATGGGCAGAGTGGAGGGGAGAACCTTGGTTTGGGAGATGATGAAAGCCAGTAGCCGTGGAAAAATCAGGCTGAGCAGGGCGAATACTGAGCCACCAGGGGCCAGGCAGTGTTTGAAAGAAGCCCAGACCATCACTCTCTTTATATCTGCTTTTATTCCTTTATCTCTGTCTCTCTTGTTCGTTACCTTCACCTTCTCCCATGGGTTCTTCCTTCACTCCCTACCCTCACCCTACCATAAAAGCACGCCTCCAGCAACAATGCAAGAGGAATTCACTAGAGAGGAGTGGGTGGAAAGAATGCTATTTTAGAAAATTAACTACATAAATAGGTAATGGAGCACTGAAAAGAAGTTCCTTAAAGACTGTGTAGGATGTAAAATCCAAGAAATGAATGTAAGATAGACCACACAGATGAAATAAAGGCAAATATGACCTATATGTTATAAATTTACTCCTTCTTCACTCCATTCTGTGTGTGTCGCCTCTTGGAGGAGAAAAATGTAGAAGTGAGAGAAAGTGAGCCTGGAAGCAGGGAGAGAGACTCGAAGAGAACAGAGCAGGAGAGACATAGGCAAGGACTCGCACAGGGATTCCCACATGCTCTACCCCATACTTGATGATCAGGATGTTGACTTTTTAAGTAAGTCTTCAGGGCTTCATCTCCCATAGCGGGGCTACCTTCGCGCTCTCAGAGGATTTGGAGTCCTGCCGTGTGTTTCACTAGCAGAGTGACGCACCTTGGGGTCACATAGCAACTGCCTGGAATGTACTTGCACATCTGGCTTGGTCCTGCCTATTGTCCATGGGACTCTGATACAACTCCTTAATCCAGGGGGCCAGTTATCACGCTGTTTGATTCAGATGTAGGATCATCAAAGCAAGTTTGCCTACTGGGGTCAGGAGGAATAACTCAGGGGAAAAGGAACTAACACTCATTTCTTTTTAAGCAAATGGTATGTAACTCCCCAAGTGACCTTGGGACAGAAAATGTTGGTTGGATTTGTAAAAACCAGAGAACCTGGTAGGGGGCGGGGAAGGAGAGAAGAGTCTAGGCCTTGATGACTGCAATGAAGATTACAGTACGATATGTATTGGAAGGTTGGTGTGGAGGAGGTGAAGTGCTTTAGAGTAATTTGCACCAAGTTGTGGACTACTGAGAATGCCAGGCTCAAACAAGCCGGCTCTTGGTGGCCCCTTCTGGTTCTGCATTTCAGGACCAGAGTTTAAACATCACAGCAGACAATATTAGGTTAGAGCCACTTGATAGACTTGCAAGAGCCAGTTATAGGTATCTCTTCACAAGTCTGCATTTGTAACATCCTGTAGGGGAGCTGGAAATTTCATGTTGAGTATTTACACCATAGAAATTGGCAATAGTCACCAATCAAGGTTCCACAACCACTGAGAGCTGTTTATTTTGGGGCAGATGAGAAGCACGAAGAAACTGTGTCAGTATTTTTAAATTATAGTCATCCCTCAGTATCCACAGGGGTTTGGTTCCAGGATTCTCTGCAGATCCTGGCGTGCTCAAATAACTTATAGAAAATGATGTAGTACTTGCATATAAAATCTATACATCCTCTTACATACAATAAGTCAAGTCATCTCTAATACCTTATACCTAATACAAAGTAAATGCCATGTTACATTGTATTGCTAAGGGAATGAAAAGGAGGAAAAGTCTGTAAATATTCAAAACAGATGCAATCATTTTCCTGCATATTTCTGCTCCGTGGTTGTTTGAATATGTGGATGCAGAACCCATGGCTATATTTTTAGCTGTTTTAAAACCTAGTCTTGTTTTCTGTGCGAGCTTACATCTATGTGTGTATCCCCTAACTTGTTGATTCCTAAGTAAAGAATTCATCATTCCTTAGCTGTGAAGTAAAATGAGAACGCATTTCCATTTTCAGGGTTTGTTTCAGAATTTTGCAACAAGTTGAAGGAAATCATGTCTGCTCAGCAAAGCAATTTGGTGTCTGATGATAGCCAAACAGCCTGGAAAATTATCTTTGCCTCGGCTCACCCTCGGCTTGTGCAAGGGGAGGCTGCTGACAAGCCAGCCGCCCCCAGAGCCCTATTGTGTGGGACTCTGCAGCACAGCGGTGAGGGAGAGGCCGGTGTGTGATTTACCCATCCCTTGCTCTGTGTCCTGTGCTTAATAAGTGAATGCTGTCATACAGCATTGTGAGGATTTTCTATCAGCACTTGGATCATTTCTTCGCTCTCATCTCTCAGAGGGAGCTTTGATAAAGCATAAACAATTGCCAACACATCTTAGAGACAGCTTCCAACAGACCACATAGAAATTGCTGAAGACATCGGAAACCTTTGCATGAAATGCTAAGCTTTCTTTTTCTTTTAAATTGTTTCTTAAAATGTGGAGACACATGGATGTTGTGGTAGTGTATCTTTAGGGGGCAGCTTGTTAATAGGGAAACTGAGTAAGAAAAGATTCACTCATCAATATTCTAGAATCAAAGAACATTACATTCACTTTCCATGATCATACTAAAGAAGAAATTGGGGAGCTAGAGATTTTGTAAGATTCCTGAGATTGGCATGCAGAACAGGACCCCAAATTCCCAGGCAACATGGGGACAATGGCAACATCTGCTGCTGACACCACCATGGTTGTTCTTTCCTTTTCCTCTCCATGTTTTGTGGATCGCTCGCAATGGTAGGGGCTGTAAACAGCAAGGATGTACTTAGAGAATAAAAAACAGAAGGCATCAGCCTCCCTTTTGAGGTCTCATTGGATTATCAGAGGCCTCATGGAAAACCAAGAGAAATGAACTTTGAGAATAGAAAAAAACCTGAGTTCTCAAATCCAGTTCTCTATTAACTGTGTCGTGTTGGGAAATTTATTTAACCACTGTAAGCCTGCTTCCTTATCTATAAAGTGGGTCAGTAGATGTGAAGTTCAACTTCTCAATCTTATAGGGATTATATGGTGCAGGGACCAGCCTGGGTTACAGTGATGGTGTTTGTAAAGCATCTAGCCCAGAGTTAAGTCTTTGCTTGTTGTTAGGAATCTTATGTCTAGGGTGGGGTCTCAGCCATATTTGCAGACTCTTTACTCCTTGGTACAGGGTCACACAAGAGTAAAAATAGTCCTGATCTAGAGTAGCCATACTGATTCTACTGCTGAGACTTCTTGCTCATTTTCTAAGTTTCGTTACTGCCATAAAAATGGCTTCCAATAGCCAAGACAAGAGAATCCACTTGGAGGACCTTGCTGCTGATTAAGAAGGAAGACTCGTAATCTGTTCTGAGCATGTGTGGTGGAGGAGGGTCCTGGGAACCTCTAGGGAAATGTCAGCCACATGGTGCCAACTGCTCACTTTCCTGCTGTCCAAGTTAGCTTGGCAGCCTGAGCTGTGTTTGATGGTGTTGAGACTCTCTGGTCTTGGGTGCACAGACACTGAGGCCGAAGTACCCGCAGTGAGCCTGCAAAATAAGGAGCTCCTTTTCCTCAGGGAGGCTGTTTACCATGTAGTTTGAACACAAATGGCCTTTCTTCCCCTCATCAGAAGAAGAAAGGTTATATAAAATGGCTTGGCAGCCTGCCGTGTTTGCATCTGGACCTCAGAACCACCCAGGGGTCCTGGATCAACTCCGGTTCATCCAACCTCTTTGGTTCTACATTGATGATTTAATTATATTGACAAATAATCACTGAAATTAGACAGAGGAAATGCACCCCAATTTTGTCATGTTAGCCTTCAGAGGTTAAAAACTCTTTGGATGAGGATAGGTAACCATTTTAGCTTCAAAACATATTCCTTGAAATAGGCCCCAGGGATCTATGTAGTATACCGATGTCTAAGTCTCTTACTATTGCATAAAACCCAAAGGGAAAAAAGACAAATCTAGACAGCAGTTTCTTTCTTGCTCCTTGGATTTCTTATAGCCCATCTTGTAATGATATTATTTGGTGAAACACAGCTTACTGTCCTCAGAGTTATTCATATCTCTTCCCTTAGTCCATAGGGATTGCTTACCACTTGAAGAAACATCAAGCTTTTAGATTGTTCCCCAAGGGCAGGAAAAGCCTTGGTAGAAGAATAGTCTGTCTTTCCTCTGTTTCTCTAAGCTCACTCTCCTACTAGATGGTGATGTGGCTCAGACCACAGGGAGTACAGGAAAGAGGCCCAGCAGCCCAGCTTGTAATTTTGCTGGTGGTCGAGCGGAGGATATGGAGAGGGGATCTGCTAATTTGTTTCATCTTTTTCCCCGTCAGTCTGGCCCTGATGCTGTTGGGTCCTTGATGCCATTAGCAGCTGTCTGGCACTCATGTTGCTTTGTGTTTGGCTTTTTTTTTTTTTTTTTGCCCTGTATTACGGTTGTTAGCAGTGATGATTACCCTTTACAGAGTGCCTACAACGTACAAGACCCTCCACGTGTCATTTCACTCGCTCCTTGCTGCCACTGCAGGATGCAGATGGGCAGGTGGTGTTGCCTTCTGTGCTAGGAGTCACGAGGGCTGGAGCCGCAGTGGCAGGAGCTCAGAGCAGGAACAGGATGCCTGGCTGAACCGATAGCAGTGCTGCATTCTGGGTGGTTTGTGGAACTTGAACAAGAATTGTAGCCAGAAGCAGAGTCCAGGGAGTAGAACCCCGCCTTGGGACCTGGATGGCTAGGTCCTCTCGGACCCCTGGCTTTGCCCAGGTGGGCTTGGGCCTCTGCTGTCTGGCTGCAGAACTAGGTGTGCCCGAGTGCATGTGGAAGCCCCACCTGGTGGGACTGGGACAAGTCACACCCCCTCCGAAGCAAAGATGGGAGAACTGAGGAACGCCTTGGCAAGTTGCCAAATGGTCTCTAGTCACATGACTATCAAAGCAGAGAGGACTGCGGCCCCGAGTTCAACTCCTTCTTTTCTCAGTCAGTGAGTAAAGGCAACACAAAATCCCATGGGTGTGTCAGAGAAAAGGCTGGAAGAGCAAATGAATCACTAAGGAGCTTTTTCTTCTAAAGTGAGGCGTATATGGTAGTGGGGGGGGGAATGAAAAAAATGAATGCGCAAGCACAGAGATATTAATAATAAATAATAATCTTTTACATGTAAAAGGAGCATCTGTCCTTGCTTTGAAGGCAAAATGAATTCAGCTAGGAATTGTTTGAAACAATGGAAAGTTTTCTTTTATTAGGTTCAGCAGGGGTTTTAGGGTCTTTTAATGTTCCTAGAAAGGTTTGAAATTCATCAGTATAATAGAATAAAGATAAGAGGCAGGTAGTTCCTTATCCCATAGAATAGAAAGCTTTCTAGATTAAAAAGCCTGCCATTTAGTGTTGGGTATCTTTTTAAACTGCCATTTTAAAGATACTATAGCAGTAATTCGTCTTGTTTTATGATTTATAGTTAATTCAGAATTTCTAAAGAGTTTATTTCAAAACCCTAAAGTCCCATTTTAGAAAGAGTATCTGACGCTTCTCAAATTCCCTCACCTTTATTTTGTTTTGTAATCTCAGTGTAGATTAGAAGGTTCTACACTGAGATTACAGAATATACTTTTCATACCATATTCACTTGATGAATTCATCTGTGACTCATACAGAGAACATTTTCAGGTTCACTCACTTAGCAAAGCAATCAACTGACACTTACTTAGACCTTCCATTCATAGTATGCAAGTTGTTATCTTGGGCTGAATGGACCCAGTTAAAGGCAGTGGTACCCAGTGTCAACAGTTTATCTTTTATTGATACATGTGGTTTGATGCACTCACACATAATAATTTACATGCATGTGTATTTATATTACATAGAGATTGATAAATAAAAGGATGTATTCTAAGGAATTAACTCACATGGTCTCATGGTTATGGAACATGAGAAGTCCAAGATCTGCAGTCAGCAAACTGGAAACCCAGGAGAACCAATCATGTAAGTTCTAGTCCCAGTCTGAGGCTATGAGCAGGAGAAGACTGCACAAAAGCAGAGAAAGGCAGTTCTGCCCGACTCTTTCTGTTGTTCTCATCAGGGCTACACCTGACCGGATGAGGACCACCAGATTAGAAAACCAGTCTGCTTTACTCCATCCACCAGTTTAAATGTTCGTCTCCCCCAGAAATGGCCTCACAGATACACTCACAGTAATGCTTGACCAAGTATCTGGGTACTCCCTGCCCCAGGCAAGCTGATACATAAAATTTACCTTCACAATTGGCTTTGAGTGTAAGGTTGTACTTCCCAAAGTGCTGCTGTAACAAATTTGGAAACAAATACATGAAGTCGGTGTTTCTGCAGAGCCATATCACACTGCTTAAAATGATAAATGGCAAAGTAAGCAGCAGAACATAAGAATGATTGCAAAAACAAATAGCCTCAGGCAGAAACTTGAAGAGTTTAACTGGGTTTGATGTCATTTGCAATTCATCAGTTATCTCAGGTAGGCTATTGACTAAGCCAGTTTTCTCCAACCTGGCTGCTTATCAAAATCACCAACATTTTAAAACAAGAACCACAGCACCAGCATCACCACCCCATGCAGAGTGCTGAATTAGAATCTTCAGGGATGTTGAAAGAAAATCTACTCTTAACAAGTTCTCTGGGTGATTCTTAAGAAGCTAACTTGATACTGATCTAGGTCCTGCAGTTATTCATTTAAAAATAATTAGACCGGTGCGAATTTAAAACAGTCGTCACAAATTGGTCTCAAAATTAATTCAGCCTTATCTTTTACAGCACCAACATCTGTTAAGACTCTGTGCTTGGTATTGGAGATGCAACTGTCCTCACTTCTGCATTATAACGTGGCAGGTGCTGTCAGAGAGGCGCAAGCTGATTTTATGGCAGCACAGAGGAATTCTTGCCCCTCCATACTGCTCTGCCTTCAAATTCTTTACTTTGGCAGGTTCATACCCTTAGAGAATTGTTGACTAAATTGGTCCTCCAGTGGTCTGGGGTTAACTTTTTCATGGGGAAAGAATCAAGAAATACTTCTTTTTGAAAACCATAGAGAATACTGTATTTTGTGCAGCTGACTCATGGCTCTGGGCAGATAGGTGAGATTTTATGGTAAGATCAGTTGTAGCCTCAGCGTTCAGAGCAAACAGGAGGAGCACGTTCATGCATGGCATAGGTGTGAAGCTGATGACCCAGATGGTACTTTCTGGAAGGCTGTTAGTGCAGCAGAATTAGCAAACAAGGTGGATTCTTACTGAGGCTCCTTAAGGCCACCTGTCACTTGTACTAATATGTCATGCAATAATTTCTTTCTTGTTATTTCTCCTAATTTCTCCTTTTTATTTCCTTCTAGATGCTTGCTCTCTCTCTCTCTCTCTCTCTCTCTCTCTCCTCCCTCTCCCTTTGCCTCTGTCTCCCTTTCTATCTCTTCCCCTCCCTCTCCCCTTTGCAGGTTTGTGTTTCTGTTTTTTGAAGCTGATATCTAAGGGAATTCGTCTGCTGCGAGAGGAAGCTGAGTCTATGAGCAAAGAATGGAGGACTTTTGCTCTGGTCCAGGAATAGGTCAAACTCTCGCGTCTTCCAAATTTTGCTCTAGACCTGCTTGTTGACCTCAGGCTTTAGTCTCTGCATTATTCTCCTTTGTGACACTGTAAAACAATGGTGGCTCAAGGCCAAAGCTGGCTGAAGACCTGAACTCATGTTGGTCATTTGATAGCCTTGCCTCAGGTGTTCAGATAAAAGCACAGGACATAAAAGATAAGCCTTTGATGTGTGTGTTAGTGACTTTTCTTTCATTGCTGAGACAAAATACCTAACACCCAAAATTAAAAGGGAAAAGGTTTATGTGGCTCACAATCTGTAGAGGGTTTAGTCCATAATCAGCTGAGTCCAAGGCAGGTGGCATGGCAGACAGGTATCACAGAGGAGAAACAGTTCATGGTCAGCAGAAGGCTGCAAAGCAAAGGCCAAGACAGGCCTCTTTCCGTCTCTTATATTGTATCCAGGCTACCAGGATTAGGGAGTGTCAAACCAGTCAGGCGACTGATTTAGTAATCACCCACCCTTAATTCTAGCACTGCACTCTGAATCAATTCATACTCTAGATTCAGCCACCTCTAAAAAAGCCCCCCCCATGACTGCATGAGGCCTTGTAGGGACATCCAGACCCAAACTATAACAGCATGGTAGTTGTTTTTGTGTTGTTTGGGTGTTTTGATTGTTGGACTTTTCAGTTTTAAAATTTACAAGCATTTAGGGTAAAACTTGAGTTTTCTTATCATCTCCTTAACTAGGAGCTAGACAAAACTCACAGTCCAATGACTTTGGAAGCTGATACTTTGTATACTGGGAGTTGGTAAAATCGTGTGTGTGTTGGTATAGTCAGGGTAGGCAATTGAAAATGTGTCAGCTCACCTGAATGGACTGAGTGCCAAAATACTTCATGAAACATAAAGCTGTATGCAGACACCATATTGAGGAAGAGGGGTGGAGAGTAATCCTTGTACCTCCAGGTAGGAGGATGAGAGGCAGAGGCCGATTTGTGGTCCCGGAGAGAATTTCAGGACTGCTGCTGAGACTGTCTGGCCGTTTATTTTGGCAGTTGTGGCCCTTTATTAGAGCTGGTTGTGAAGTTGTTACAATTTAATGTCTTTCTATGAGATACTGGCATGGTTAAAGGCCAAACAGCAATGCTGACAGCTATGATTTGTTTATAGAAATAAAGATAGCTTGCCTTGTTATAAAATACAGTATATTCATGAACCAAGGTGTATGTTCATACTTATTAGTGCTTTTGCCTTTGGTCAAAGATTTTCTTTTTTTCTGCTCTCATGGCTTTTAGGTATGGAGGACTTCTCTGCCTGTCTGTCTTGTAGAAGTATAGTCATGCGTTGCTTAAGAACAGGAACATATCCTGATAAATATGTTGTTAGCTGGTTTCTTGGTTGTGCAAGCATCATAGAGTACACTTATACAAACCCAGATAGCATAGGTTGATCTAGGATCTGGTTTATTGAAAGCAGTCAAAAGATGGGGCAGGCTGGGTATGACAGCTCATGATTGTAATCCCAAAAATGGGAGGCTGAGACAGGAAGATCACAAGTTTGATTCCAGCTTGGGCAATTTAACAACTCGGTAAGATCCTATCTAAAATTTTTTTTAAAAAAATTAAGGAATTGGGGGTATAGTGAAGGTCCTGGGTTTAATGCTCAGTACAGTACAGTAGTACTGCAGTTCACGAACTTAATTCTTTCCATGATTTTGATCACAAACCAAATTGGTCACGAACCAAATCAAATTCAATAGTCACATTCAATGTTGATCTTAAGGGAAATTTGATTCAATTCATGACCAAGTTGGGTCACAACCAGAATTGTGGAAAGAATTAAGTTTGTGAACCAAGTTACCACTGCACCACAAAACAAGGAATGGAGGAGCAAATACGAGATGCGTGGGGCTGCTGCCAGAATAACCCAGCACACTGTTATAGTCAACTTTATTTTTCTTATGAGTAAAAGACGTACACTCTAAAGGAGACTGTACAAAATGCATAAACCAGTACCTGAGTTGTTGATCATCAGGTATTAGGTACTGTACATAACTGTACTTCTGTCACTTACCTGACTAGCAGCTGTAGGTGTGTTCCCACGCGCATCACCATGAACACGTAGTAAGTAATGAGTTAGATTAGTAGCTACGTGACAGGAATCTTTCAGTTTCATTATAATCTTAGGGGACCATGATTGCATACATGTTTTTTCATCGACCAGAACGTATCTTATGTGATGAGCTACTGTATTCGGGAGGCCGACCCTGGGGATTGTGGAGGGTGGAAACAGGTGGCTGGAGGGAACCTGAGGCAGGATGTCAGCCTCAGGAGTCCCAGGCCTGTCAGGAGTCCCCAGCCCACATGGAACTCATAGCATGTGTTGTTCCTATTCTGATCAGAGACTGAAATCCACACTTCAAAGGGAACAACCCTGTCACTCCCAGGGCTGTGCAGCTCCCTGAGAGAAGGCAGATGCACTGCCATTTCCGAGGCAGCAGAAGTGGAGGTGGAGGGTGTCACAGTCATTAGACTTGTTCAACATGGAGTCTCAAGAGTTTCTCTTGGGGATGTCAGAGAAATGAAACCGTGTACGTGGACCCTTGACTTATGAACTCAATTCTTTCCCGAGGGCTGGTTGTAACTTAGATTGTCAGTTGAAGCCTCAGCTCCTCCATACAGCCTTTAAAGTCACTTTCCTGCAGGCAGATCTCAGTGTCCTCATGAGAGGCAGAAGCTTAGGATTTCTCAGTTAACGCTATACAGGAAAGAATGTTGAAATGTCTTCCAGAACTCTTGAAGAGTTAAATCCTTATCTGAGACTATCTGGAAACACAAGCAGCTGGCACTCAGGACATTATGCAAGACTTTGGTTGCAAGTTAAAACTAAAATTCCAGTCATAACCCAAGTTGTGCATATATCAGGCCAGTCGTAACTTGAAGGCCCACTGTATTTCAGCATGAAACACTATCCTGTCTAACTACACTTAGATTAGCAATAATTTTGGAGCTTCTTGGGTTTGTTATCAGTCCAGTGTGGAATGGAAACTAGTTCTTGCACCCAAAGTTCAGTTACTTTGAAGTCTGATTCTATTTTTGTGTTGCATGTGTATGCACACGTGTGTATATTTGTGCACATGCGTGAGCAGTACTGGGTACTGAACCCAGGGCCTTTGTGCTGACCTATATCCCAGCATTTTTTTTTTTATTTTGAGACAGAGACATACTGAGTCACTAAGTTGCCCAGTCTGCACTGAAACTTGCAATCCTGCCTCAGTCTCCTAGAGTGCTGGAATTACAGACATTTGCCACCAGGCCTGGCCTGATTCCATTTTTAAAGCAGGAAAATTTATTAGCTGGTGGCCCGAGTTCTTTTTTAAGGAACTCAGTTTTTTCCAGGTGTCTGTGACTGGACATCATTTTAAATATTCTAGGACTTAGTTTCCAAAGGGCTCACTTCCCAGGGAGATAGGATGAGTAACATAGGATATGCATGAGGGGGGATAATCTGTGTGTGTGTGTGTGTGTGTGTGTGTGTATGTGTGTTGCCTGTTTCTGTCTATGCATGTGAGCACTTGTGTCTGTGTGGTTCGTTGCCCATATCCTTCCTATGTCCCTTACTCAGACATCATCCAGGGGTCACCAGGCCATGGTTACAGTGATCACTGTTTCATCTTCTGAAGAGGGACAAAAGTTTCCACAGACTTCCTGTGTCTCTCAGTAGGTTTTTCCTTTCATTTAGATAACAACACTATGGACCCATGAGTAAGAAAGTTACTTGATTTCAAAGTTGCTCATAACTAGAGTTTGTCACACTGAGGTAGAAGTTAAGAGGCAGTGCCTCTGTGCAATTTCTCCTAAAAGAAGATTCCACCACCATCAGATGAGTTTGATTTACAGCTGTTTCTCACGGGTGAGCCTCCTTATTTGTCCCTGACCTTTGAATTGGCTCCTTGGGATCCCACTCAGATTTTTGTCCTTGATCATCAAAGCACATTATGACATGGTACCACAGGGGCCTGTCTTTAATGTTCCCACTTTGATTCCACAGGCTGGGATTCAAAGGCTCTCCTGCCTATTGCATAAAGTATAGTGAGTTTGTCAAGGACAGTTTGGTATGGGTTGAGGGAGGGAAGGAGTCTTAGGTGAATAATGAAAGAATTTAGTGATGGTTGATTAAATAAAAACTTTCCTATAAAGGAAAAAACTATAATAGATATAAAACCTTGTACTATGCTCCATTTTTTATGACTTATTAGTGATTCTTTAAGGTTCTAACATTATACTGGACAGAAAGCAAGGGGTATAATTAGTAGTTGGGGAGATCCCAGTCATAAGCATAATGCATTTGGTTGTGATTCCCTAACCTTGATTTTACCCTGTGGACATTTCCCCCAGCATTCCCAACAAACTCTACCAAACCTTTGATTAGTGTAAGTCAGTAAAGGCAGAGCAACCTCAATTGTAGCCAGAGGCCCTTGATGTTATTAGACACAGAAATTGTAAGATAAAAGTACCAAGGATGAAGACTGAGTGTCAGAAAGCAGCTTTTTGGTTGAAGAAAGGCTGTAGGGCTTTTCTGAGTCCCTGAAATCACACTTTGTGGAAGTAGAACGAGGCGTTAAGTGCAGCCAAAGGACTTTTCACAGAATCGGAAAGTAATGTTATGGGTAATTTTGTGGATGGGTGGATCGTGATGTTGGCAGATGCAATACCAGTCTCACAGAAAGGGGATTTATTTCCGGTATACCAGCCTAGTCGGCAACTGCACCTTGGCCTCTGCCCTCTCCACTTCCCACCTTGGGGAGTAAGTACCTGAGAAGCCACGGCAATAAAGATGAAGCACTCCAGCTATGGCTCTCATTACCAGTAGAGTAGTGTGGGTGCTGTGGACAGCTTTCTTGTTAGCTCCCTATCTCAATAGAACAGCACGGTTTATTCCCAGAACGATGGACATACTATTTGAAGGAGTATTAATTAAGTGGTTGGATTTTCTTCTGCTCTACTCCCTTCAAGATTTTATTTAATTTAGCTCTCTGTGTTACCCAGCAGGTCAGGTACCATCCCTTGGGTTTCGGGGTGGGGGAGGGGTTTGAGATCAAACTCTCCACCCAGTGGAAGAGTATGACTTCCAATAGGGATCCTTTATCATGCATTTGCCATGAATTGGTAGGTTCTTCGGGGGGATGGGGAGCACAGAGCAACTCCACGAATAACACATTTCAGATGCGTTCTGTGTAGGGGTGGGGATGGATGGTCACAATAAATATCACCAAAGGATGATTTTACTGTCTGCCTTCTAAGGTAGGAAGCCAAGGCTTATCCAGCATCCAATTAGAGAATCAAGAATAACTTAGAGATGGGGAAATCACCTCCTCTTCTGGTCCTGCTTCTGTTGGTGCCACTATCAGCCCTGAGTGCTAAGACATGGCAGTAATAGGACAGGGCTGAAGGGAGATAGAGAGGTTAGGGAAGACATAGGGTGTCCTATGTCATGGAGAGGAGAGATGGGAATGGCAGGAACCTCGGTTTCCAGCAGCCTCTGGTCTGGTTGATAGTTTTTCTGTACTTATGTGTGTGCTGTCTATCAATATATCCAGCAGAAAAACAACCCTTTTATCATCAAAAGTGACTTTGAGATTGACTCTATACAAATAAAAGCGAGAACTATGGAGCCAGGTTTGCTTTGGTTCAAATGTTGGCTCTGTCACTTTCCAGTTTTGTGACCTTGGTCCAGTTACTTTAGCCATTTTGTTACTGAGTTTCTTCGTTTGTCAAATAGAGCAATAGCACTACCTATCTCTTAGGATTATTGTAAAGATTAAATGAATTAGATGTTTAGTTCAGCATTGGCACATCATTTATGTCTTTGAGAGTATGGGGTTTTTCACTCGACGGAAACCAAATTTAACAATTCTCTGCACTGGTTGTGTGAGAGATTGTAAGTTTTGTATCTTCAATAGCCCAGATGTGCTTAAAGCTATCAACACATAAGGACATTTTTGAAAGACATGGGCCATATCCAAAATTCTCAGGATGAAGTTGCGTGCTAGCATTCTCTAAGTCTCTATTTTGTGAGCATAAAGAATACAACATCTGCAAACAACAGCTGGACAAATACTGAAAGATATAATTCCAGCTTCTTGCCATGTTAGCAGAAGCTGCTGAGAGGGAGGGGGACAATTCACCCTGTATCAATACTTTTTTGTCTGGAAGAAAAGAACTGCGATGAGTCATTCTGTCAAGGCAAGTCTTCAGGAGAGCTACCTAAGATGGCATTGTAAGTGGCATCCTGGATGCAGTCAGATAGCGTGCAGCAGTTTACCAAGAAGCCCTGGCTTATCAGGGAGGGTTGAACTGTGTTTATCTGGTGAACCTTAACTAACTTCCAAACATCAGTTTATGTCCTTATGCTACATCTCAGTAATTCAACTTCAGGCAAAGCACCAGCCCACCATCAAGGTCTTCCTGGAAAAGACAGAATAGCAAAGGTGACCTGAAAAGAGAACAAGGAGCCTGATCTGTGGTTAAAAACTGTCTTTGGTGCTACACTGTGAGCAGTGCTGAGAGCTTGCTGTGGGTCTGGAAACCACGCACCACTCATCTAGGTCGTTTGTCTGAGACTGATAGAGTGATTCCGTCCTCTTGATGACGCTTGCTTTTTTGGAATGGAGGTGAGGGTAAGACAAGTACAAAACAAAAAAGCAGAACTTACTACTGAAGATAGAGAAAGAAAATGAAACCAAGAAGCAAGAAGCAACCCCAGGTCAGGGCTCAACGTTAAGACCAACTCCAGGGCTTCCAGACTGTGCTCAGGATCTAGATTTCAACCTCTAGTGTTCTTAGGGGTAGAATGAAGGGACTGGAAGGGCATCAGTCAGGTCCTTTCCAGCCCCAGCCTTCTTTGTCACTAGATGGCAGGGCGGGTCCTGGCTGTGAACTGATGCAGCAGAAGACAGAAGCCACCTTGTCAACAGACCAGGTTGAAGCCTCTTAGCACACACTCCCACGGTCAGCTGTGTGCCTCTTGGAGCGGGGGGGGCGCAGCGCACCCTGCCTTCACTGCTCCTAGACTATAGGAGACTAAGTAAGTGCCCACTGGGAAAAACGTTTAGTGTTGGCCTAGAAGCTGGCCCTTCTAAAGCTCCAAGGAGGCACTTCTGACTTTGCACTGCCTCGGCAAAAACAAAATCAACAAAATCTTGGACGTTTCTTCATCCTTTGTGAAGAAGTCTTGAAACAAATAAGCAGGCTCTGTGCTGACAGGATGCCTCTCCCAAAAGCAGCCTGGTGAGGCCTCAGGGGCCAGTGTCACCTCCAGCTGTCCCTGCCTCTCCCCATCAAGGCCAACCCAAGAGTTTGCACATGCTAGACAAGCACGCTACCACTGAACTATCACCACAATCCTTACATTTTTAAAATCACTTTTTAAGACAGGATTTCACTGTATAATTCAGGCTGACTTTGGACTCACTGTGTAGCCCAGGCTGGCCTTGAACTTGCTATGATTCCCCCTGCCCTAACCTGTTGAGAGCTGGGATTACAGGTATGTGTCACTATGCCTAATGGATTCTCAGATTTCCTACAGGTAAGACTCGACTTAGCCTGGCTAGAAGATTGGAAGCCCTAAGTATGACTTCTACATGGTTTTCCTGCTCTAGGCAATGAGGCTACATCCAGTGGCAATTAGAATATAGTCTGCTGTGTTGATGTCATTAGGGAGAATGGGAAGTGAAAATCTGTAGAACATTTATTTTATTTTAGAGTCCCTTTAATATTGCATCTAGCTTTGCAGCCAGAGCCTGTCATGGTTTATGTCAGTGGCCCCCGGGCCTCATGTATTTGCATTGTGCATTTGTGATTGGTTCATTGTCTAGTGCTGGGATTGGTGGTGTCAGTGCTACACCCTCCCAGGGGGTGGAGCCAGGATGTGATGTAATAGCAGGCAGAAGGCGTGTCTCTCTCTTGCCGGTTTCCCCCTTGCTGTTTGCAGCCGCCATGAACTGCAGCCCCACCATGCCACCCTGCCTTGGAGCCAACTGAGTATGGACTGAAACCTCCAAACACTGTAAGAAATAAACCTTTCCTTTCCCAACTTTGGGCATCAGGTATCTTGTCTCAGCGACAAATAAAAAGTAACCAAGACAGAGCCTGAAAGTTAAACAGTTTATCTCAGTTTCTTCCTCTGCACAGTTGCTGTGAACAGTACAGCAAGCCAGAGTTGTAGTCCTTACATGTCAAGTAGGGGGGAGACCCCTCTGTCTTCTCTAATAATTTATTCATCTTTCTGTCCACAAATGAGTTTATACACACACAGCGAGAGCTATTTCTTACGATAATATCAACCTGACAAGTTGTACTGTTCTATTAATGCATGTATTCAAATTTGTGTAAACTCTCAGCGGACAATAATGTACCTACACACAAGTATAGATACAAACACATATACAAACACATAAACCGTAATAGATTTTTGGATAAGTTAAATCCAGATTTTTCTACTCATTCCTACTGTTAGAAGCATTATCGGGGATTCTGTTGGTTGGAGGAGTATGTGTGTGTGTTCAAAGTGCTAGCGGTAATGTCATTTTTTAAAAAACAGCTTGACCTTATATTTGATATTACATGTATTACCTTTTTTATCATTTAATATCCTTTCTGGTCATTATATTCATTTACATGTGGGCAATACAGGCAATGAGATTCCCCTGAAAATTCGGTAATTATGTATCAGAACTGGAATTTAGTCTCTTCCTTGACTCCAGATCCTGAATTCTCAACTGCAGTCTTCTCAAGACACTTAATTATTGGGATGGTCCAACCACAGGAGGGCCATTGGTGCATGTACAAACCATGCAACAAGCAGTCCTGGTGGAAATTCCCTTTAACCTCCTCAAGTCCTAAAATTCCTCCAACAGCAGTGATGAGGGGAAGTACCCAAGTGAATATGGCTTCAGAATTCTCCAACATCCTGTGTAAATATGTTATTATCACATAAGCTAACAGTTTAAACTACAGAGAACAGAAATGCCAAGATGAAGTGACATGTCTGGAGTACTATTGTTCCCATTAATTACTCTTTCATTATTTGGGGGGGAGGGAGGTGACTCTGATTGAATTCATTATTTTCTATCAGTAAAGCTCTGACCTGCAGTAAAATGTCTTAAATCAGTATAGAGTACAAAGGAGCCGCTGGATCACAGATCACAGATGGGCTCATTTGAGACAGTTACTTTATTTTAAACCATAAGGAAAAACATTGCTTCCCTCAGAAATAGTAGCTCAAATAATTGCTTCGGAAAGGGTTGTTACTCTACTTTAGAGTCAAAAATACACACCAGGTATTAAACACTTCTCTGCTTTGCATACATTAATCCATTTATTCTTCCCAAAGCGCTATTTTGTAAGGGAGGTACTGAGAGGTTAAACAACCTGACTAAGATCACACAGGTGATGCACTGTGAAGCTGAGATTCAAAACGAACCCTTGGGCCTGGAGTGCTGTACCTGGATCGCATCCGATTCTGTTTTACTTTCCTTGAGTTTGGTAGGCTCAGCAGTGAGGAAGCCTTTTATTTTCCTCCTAGGGCTTTGCTAATCATGAGAGGAAAGAGTGCCAGGTAAGAGTGGGGGGTACCTTGGCTCCTATCCTACTCTGCACAGCTGGGTTCCCACAGGTGTGATAAAATGAAAGCGAGTCTAGCATTCAGTTATACTTTGAAAAAGAAAAAGACAACCCTCCATTCAAGTGGTTGTGTAAAACAAGTAGCCAAAATAAACGTAAGGCTATAATTTGATGCTTTGTTCAAAAGTCCGTTACCATAGGTACTGGAAGATTCCTTAGCTCACATGGGTCACTGGACAAACCAGTCTGTCTGGCATAACTTACCCATCTCTTGCAGTGGTGACCAGGGCACCTTCCCAGGTGTGGCTATGTCTGCTCTTCTGCTGTTTGTCTTCTTCTATAGCCAATGTCTTCATAACCTCTTAACATGAATGTGTTTCCAGTGAGCCATGTGAGAGTCCTCAGTTCCCGTTTTGCTCTCAGCTCCTACCACCTTGAGCACATTAGAATCTGAAAGGAAGCCAGTAAAATTAAACTGCTGCAAGAAGTTGCTGATTTAAGTCAAATCTATGCACTCCTTTTGGAAATCAGAGTAATTCTTCTCAGTTGCTTTGCCTTAACAAGAGTCCCACCTCTTCTGATAAGTACCTTGGCATCCTTTATGAACTACAATTTTAATTCACTTTTCTTCAGCAACTAAGACTTTATAGCCTACGTCTGCTAGCGAGTTGGGAGTTATAAAACTTCTATCTACACCTGAAGCTGTGTGCTGAAAAAAAGTCGGCATTTCTTTCAGAACATTCATCAATTTAAAAAAAAAACATTTAAATTGAAAACACGTTTTAAATCCTATCAGTCTCCCACAGGGTTATTTTATTTTTTAAAGTGAGACAGGGAGAGAGAGATCATTCAGTTCTCAAACGACAGTCTTTCTTGTCCGTTCATAAAGGTTAGAATAATGTTGAAGCAAAGGCTGGAGCTTTAAACTCCATTCGACCTGGGTTTGAATCTTGCCCATTACGAAGGTCTTGAGCCTTCATTTCCTCATCCATTAACTGGAGTTAGGGGCAAAGAGAACGGTTACATTTAGCCAACTGAGTAAAGATGGCAGCAACTTGTGTAAATACTCTACTGTTTCTACACGTGATTTGGGAAAAGAGCAAATGGTAACTAATAGGTTACTGTAAACGTATTTAGGCTGGAAAAAGGTTGGTAGTAGTACAGGCAAGTAGAAGAGCTGGAGTAGATGATTTTCATTCTTGGCTTTGTCGCTCATTAACTGAGTAAAACTCAGCAAGTAATTTCATTTCTCTGAGGCTTGTTTTCCCTTCATGCAAAATGAAAGCAGTACTTTCCTAGCTCTCAAAACTGTTGTGAAGTCAAATGCAATGATGAAATGTTTTGTAAACCACAGAATGAACTGGCTGCAATACAGGTGGCTTGCGGGTAGGTACTGACTGCAGGACCTGAAAATCACTGGGTGATGTTCACTGTATCCCTGGGACGGACCCAGGTCCAAACACTCGGGTCTCTAAGCGCGCATCTTTGGATTCAACTAAGATGACTGCTTATGCAGAAAATGTTGATGAAAACAAGAGATGAGATACTGTACTTTATTTGGGAGAAATGTTTTCATAAGTTTTTAAAGGCATGTATTTTACATAGCTCGGCAGTTTCACTTACATGTGCAACTAGAGAAAGATAAAACTTGAGGTAGGCATTATGGGAAACAATGGAAGTGGTACTAGAGAAGTAAAGGCAGAAAGCAAAATGTGGAGGGATGTTTTTGGTTTGGAACAGGATCTCCACCAACCATTATGAAGGCTTAACATTTTAAGGTTTAACATTTGCAGAAGAATAATTAGCCATTGTACAATAGTTAAAACATCCAGACACTGATTTGCAGAACACTTGGGGCTCCTCTGGCCCAACCTTGTCTAGTGTTTTGAGGGAGGAATCCCTATCTTTTCCATGTGTGCAAAAGGTCAGTAATCTCTGTGGAAGACCTCTTCTTTCCGAAACTTGTGTGGTGATAAATGTGCATGTGGGATCCTGTTCAGCTGGGAATTCCTTTGAAATTCTCATTTCTCTTTTCTCTCCACCATGAGGAGATAGGTCCTGGCCACAGTTGGGTATGAAAACTCCTCAGCCTGGCTGCCCCTTGGGAGTCCTGCTCTTTTGAAAAAGAATTTTACATTTAAAAACAAAAGGCTGTTTTTTTCACTCAGGATAAGAATATCCCTCTCAAAGCAGTGAGGGCTCTACCAGAGTAACAGGATCCATATGTTGAAACTGGCAACTAATGCTCAGCATATGGGCCGGTGAACTTTCCAGGCAGAAACATGCCTCTAATTCTCAAAAGAATGCCCTGGAATCTCCAGAAAAGACCATTACTCAGGTGAGAGACGGTGCAGACACAGCTTGGGCTTCATAGGCCCTTCATTCCCATGGGGTATGAGCCACACAAAGCAAGAGAAGAGGCCCTGTGTGCAGCTCCTGGTAAAGCCCCAGGCTCCTCCAGAACGGCACAGGGCCTTACTGACTCCGGGTTTGCTCTGCTGCTGAAGGAACAGTCGTGCTGAGGGCTGCGACACAGATTGTTTCACTGAACAGGAACATCCCACCTCTACACAGAGCCAGTACTGTAAAGCTCGGGGCACCCTTCACTGGAGCCAGGAGGCCTGGGCTCTAACTAGAAATGTCTGTAGGAAGGTTGGCATGGGTCCATGCATCCAGAAAGTGAGGAGGCCAGGCAGGGTAATATCTGAGACCTTGAGGAGCTGGCAGGGTAGAACTGAGGGGCACCAGAATCCATCCGAGGGGCGGATGGGGAGAGTGACCACAGCCCATCTCCCTGGCACCTGAGGAGATGGCACACCTGGTATTCCAGTGCAGCCCTGGTGCCACAGTCTACGATCGGGAACGGGGAGAACCTTGCATTGCTCTCAGCTAAGAATTCAATGCTGAGTCCAAGTGACTTGTCAGCAGCAGGCCAAGTAAAGACAGGACGAGAGAAGTGCACTGTTGTTCCAGCCCAGTGTTTGGAAGAGTCTCAGCTCGCCTTCTTGCTCCCACTAGGAGAGCCCAGTGATCTCTTCCAGGCTCTACGTTGTGCCCGTTTGCTTACCCTTGTCCTCGCCGCTGCCCTTTTCGGTTTCTGGCGTCATGGCACTATCCATTTCTCTCTCTCTCTATCTCTTTGCAGCTTCTGTGGGGTTTTCTGTGGCCTGCTTTGTCTGTTGTAGGATGGATAGGAAGGCTGCACCCCCAACAGTCTGGTGCCCCCAGTGTACTACTTCTCAGCCCAAGCATACCCTTTCATCTCTGTATTCTGCTGAGCATGACTGTGGTCTCTTCATCAAATGCACACAAACAGAGCTGCAGCACAGCCCAGCCTGCAAGCCAGTCACCATGGCAACGAGCTTTCCTTCCATTCTGCTGTGAAAAGAAAATGGCTGTTGGAAGGAAGGGCTCACTGAGTCTCTGTGACCCAGCCTGTTTCGCTCAGGCCCCTCCTTCATATTGGCTTTGAGGCGCTCCATGCATGGAACCAAATATCTCTTAGCCTTCGGCTTTCACATTTGCTTTACTTAAGAGGAGCAGAGACAGAAAGAGGTTGAATTCAAATGAATAAAGCAGTTTTTTCCTGTCCTAAAACTATATTGTCAAGAAGGAGGAACAGTTATCTGCTTGAAGCAGATAAGCCAGAAGCAGACCAAAGACAAGAATCAGTGAGATCAGTGCAGTGCGTTTTCTTATCAGCCACCAGAGCGACTGAACATACGGATATTCAAATAAACATTCAGAGAAAGCAGCCAGGAATACGGGAATCCACAGGGCACAGACTTCAGGGTTTCAGGAGAATGTCTGACTAATTGGAATGACGATGTTTGATGTTCTTTCTTGTTACGTAAATAGGCATGTCTGTCCTGTTATCCTGAGGTAAGGCAGGAATTTGACTGCATCCTCGGCTTCGAAATCAGTTTGAATCTTCAATCAGTCTGACTCCTTCTCCACGTGATAAAGCACAGTGGCATGAAGGAATTAGCCAGAGACTTTTGGGCATAGATCTGAAGTGACTTCCTGATTTGGACAGAATTATAGGAATACATCAGAGTGACCACCAAAAGGGACTGTTTGGGCTGTTTCTGTGAATCCAAAGCGTAGCTGTTTGGAACAGAACCACAAACCTTTTCAAGAATCAGAGATGCTTAGCTTAGAGATCAACCCGAAAGTTCCATACCACAATGGGCTGTGCCATGTCTACTATTGGCTATAGCATAAGATACTTTGGTGGATGCTGGGCTGTGGTGGCACATGCCTATAATCCTAGTACTTGGAAGGCTGAGGCAGAAGGCTCTCTGCAAGTTTGAGGCCAGCCTAAGCTACAAAGTGAGCTCAAGGCCAGCCTGAACTGCATAGTGAGACCCTGTCTCAAAAAGACCAAAAAAAAAAAAAAAAGATACTTTGGTGGTGACTAGTTCTCAAAATCCAAATAATTTCCACCTTTCATTCTTTTTTAAAGACCCCAGTTTGAATAAAAGCAATGGGTTTCATCTCAGACCTTGGAATGCATCTTTGAATTGGACTGTCTTTTTCAGTTTCTCTGCAGGTGGATATTGTTCCCAGCCAAGGGGAAATCAGCGTTGGAGAATCCAAATTCTTCTTATGCCAAGGCAAGTTCCCTTTGTCCCACTGCCTCAAAAGTACATCAGGCAGAGCAGAGAGAAGCCCAGGAGTACAAAGTGACAGCACCTAGAATTCTGGGCATTACGCTCTACACCAGGGCCAGTAGTGTGACCATCCAAATACCAGGGCAGCTCTCAGACCCTGTTCCTTCTTCTCCGATCTGCCCCAATGTAGTGACATGTGCCACCTACACTTCTGCTTCACCATGGAAGAAGTGTTTTCTTAGGAAAATCGGTACAACTGCCAGGCAATGCATCATCTCAGATCTCCTGCACTGTGTATACCCACAGTTCAGAAAAATACACTGGAAAATGGCAGTGGCTTAGAAATAGTGCTTCAGTGGATCACTTTAAAGTTCGTTTCTTAGAATCTCCTAGACCTAGAAAATCTAAAACTTGTCTGGAAGAAAACTAAATACTGGGATCGCTCTGGTTGTAAGGACGTGGATTTTCCAGGTCTATTGTGAAAGTCAGTATATATCCCATGGTCCCTAACAGACCTCTAGGATAGGTCAGACCTGGTGTCCATGTTGTTCATTTAGGAAGTATACTCCATTTCACAGCTCCAGTTATTATTATGTCCTGGGAAGGAAGAGACATCCAATTAGGCCTACAGTTCTCTGTGTGTGATATGACTATGATTCACAACATGGCAGAACCTGGAAAGAGCTGAGCTGGGTGTAAACTGTGACATTATCAAGCAGCTTTTGGCAGAGAAGGGCCTTTAACCGCTATCATGATTTGCATCAGATGAGGTGGCTGTGGCCAATGGTTGCATTCACCCCAGCTTTGGCTTCATTATAGCACTTTGAATGATCTGGAGATGCAGTCATGGAGCCTGCATCACATCTTGCAAATAGCGATATTTATTGAAAACATGATGGGTGCTGAAAGGAAGACTGCTTCATTTCCATACGAAGCATCTGTGCAGAACTGGGTGTCACGGGCTGAGAAGGATGCTGTGCAGAGGCAGGGTGGGCTCTCAGAGCCCTTCACCCTCCTCCAGCCCAAGGTCTAGTACAGCAGCAGCAGCCTGCCCCTCTTAGGTGCCCAGGAAAAGGAGGCATGGGTGACGCTGGCTGCCTTCTTTGCAGTTTGTATGAGGTGAATTTGTCTATTGGAGACAGCTGTGCAGAAGTGGAAGTCATGGCAGTTTGGGCAGGTAGATGCTGAGGTCGAAGTGGTTAGAATCTGCATTCCTAGACTAGCCAGTACCATTGCCTCCAGCTCAAGAGATCATTATCTAACTCCACCACAATAAGCTGGTCTGGGCACTGACCGACTAGGTCCTTGAGTACAGATCTTAAAACACAATAATTGCCTTTATTTCCTATTCTGTGAAGTGTGTTAAGTTCCTAGCTCAGTTACCAGCACACAGTAGTCCTTAACAAATTTCTCTTGCTAAGAGAAATGAGCTCAAGTGATTGAGTTCTTTCCAAATACTCTAGAAGATATTATGTATGTAATAAACACAAGCCAGAGGACGGCTATGTGACACCCTAACGTAGATGCTCCAGCCTCAAATGGCTGCGTGTTCAGTAGTGCTTACCGAGTAGCTAGTGTCACTCTGTAAGGGACTTTATCTTTTCAATTTCAGTGGTCTGAAAGTAATCTCTTCATCTTTAGTAGCAGGAGATGCCAAAGACAAGGACATCTCCTGGTTCTCCCCCAACGGAGAAAAACTCAGCCCAAACCAGCAGCGAATTTCAGTGGTGTGGAATGACGACTCCTCCTCCACACTCACAATCTACAATGCTGACATCGACGATGCTGGCATTTACAAATGTGTGGTCACTGGCGAGGACGGCAGTGAGTCGGAGGCCACCGTCAACGTGAAGATCTTCCGTAAGTGACTCTCTCTTCTGTATTCTTTGTCCTCTCCTTGATCGGCCAGACACACAGGTGGGTAGTCAAAAAGGCGAGATGGCATTCAGGGGGTCAGGGGGCTTCTACAGGCTGCTTTTTCCCTCCCTCTCAAGTCTTCTGACTTCACTCAGAGTTCTAGTATAGAACTCCGAGCTCTCAGACGGTCTTCGGCCAACCCAGAACTCACAGTCCTGATTCTTTCCCGGTCCCAGCTATTTCCAGCTGGCCTTCATTCTTCAAATTCAAAATACCCAGTTTCCAGAGGGCTGTTAGGAGTCCCTCTTTACCTTCCCCAGGTGTTGACTGACAGGTGTAGAATTCAGGTTTCTTCTTATTTTACTTCCCTCACTGGTAATGGAATCCAAACACCTTGTGGGATGGGAATGATTATTTGAACACTGTGTGACACTCACAGCAGGTAGTTCTATTTCTGCTGAAATCCCACGTGGAGGTGGCATCTCATTACCTTACGATTTTCTGTCTGGTCTGTTCTGTTGACCGCAGTCATGGTGGGTGACAGCTAATGGAACAGTATTGATTGCCACAGTATTTAGTGCCATTCTGCATGCTCTCTTTCTGTTCTTCAACATTCTCTGTTCTAGGAAAGTTGGGGTAGAGTTGGGGTAGGGATTCGAGTGGGAGGCCAAGAAAGGACTGATGACTTCTAGCATCATCAGAAGGCAGGCAGAAAAGGCATGTGCCTGTATGTTGTGCCTCAGTCACGTCACTGCACATGGCAAGGAACCGTGGGGGAACTGTGCCTTTCCTGTACCAACTCTTTGGCACAAAGTGTAATGAATTTGGCATTCAGTGTTTTAGGACACTGATGACATATTTCGATTCTTGTCCTATTTCCTTGTTTCTGACCAAGCGGTCAGGGGTATCCCCCTTACACAACTGTATATATGGATAGAAGTTTACCTACAACTCAGGTCCAGGCAGCACAGCTCTCTCAAAAAGTGATCTTATGGGGGAAATTCGCTGTTTTCCTCATGCTTCTCTGCTCACTTTCCAGAAAAGCTCATGTTCAAGAATGCACCAACCCCGCAGGAGTTCAAGGAGGGGGAAGATGCCGTGATTATATGTGATGTGGTCAGCTCTCTCCCCCCAACCATCATCTGGAAACACAAAGGCCGAGATGTCATCCTGAAAAAAGATGGTGAGAATCACATTTGTTGGTCAGTGCCATTCCCCAGGAGCTATCAAGTTCCCAGGTTTCCATCTCTCCCAGCCCCTGCAGCACTCCGGGACAAAGTCCAAATCCAGATTCAGGTGCCCCAGAATCCACACGCAGTTTCCAGCTCCTAAGTGGAGATACATGTGTATATTCATATATTCGATTGAGACACCTTATCTTCTCTCCAAAACAAAGAGAGATTTCTGGCGGACTGTGCTCTTGGCTGTATTTCGGAGCCAGTGGCACATTTTCCTATTGCATTCAAAAGCTTCACCCCATAAGACTCAAATTAGGAAAGAGGCTCAGTTACATACCTGCACACTCCAGAGTTCTCTGACTGACCCTTGGATGAACCTGCCTCTTGTCTCTTCTAGTCCGATTCATAGTCCTGTCCAACAACTACCTGCAGATCCGAGGCATCAAGAAAACAGATGAGGGCACTTACCGCTGTGAGGGCAGAATCCTGGCACGGGGGGAGATCAACTTCAAGGATATTCAGGTTGTTGTGAATGGTGAGATCTGTTCTTCTTCTCTCCTGTGCTGCAGCCTTGATTCCCCCCGTCATTTTCTTTAACTTCTTCTTTGGTCTATGTAATAAATTCTGACTTGATTTGTACCTACATTGCAGCTGAACCCTGTCCTCATCATAACCGCCAGACAATTTTTTCTTACTCTGTTTTTTTCCATTTTTAATATACTTGGTTTTCAGGTCTCTCCTCATCTGTGAGGGCTTTTAGTGCAGTTATTAAATGTCCTTCATTGTCTTGAAGCACTAGAAATTTTCACCATCCTTACTAATAAGCTCTTACCCATCCTCATTGTCCTTGATGTTACCATAATTGTGAAGTTAGTACCTTTGGTTCAGGGAAAATATTACAATCAATTCAGGTCTCAGAATAGTCAGAATCATGGTCCATACGCTTATTAATCTTAATTTGTCACATAAACACACCCATAGAATCGATGTGACATTTACAAGATGTTTACAGGAAATTATAATGTCAGTACTAAGAAAATAAGTAAATGATGTTTGAATTGTTTTGGCTGTTGATATGTATTTTTTGCCAAACTCTCTCCCTCTCATTCCCTTGGTAAAAACAGTTTGTGCACAAGGTTGTTTATGATAATTCCACAGAAATGTCATTCTGATGAGCTGGCCCATTTCAAAATGGTATTAAACTTATAACCATCAGGCATAGTAATCTCCAGATTTTTTCCAGTATTGAGAGCCCCCTTTGGGCTGTCAAGTTTGACCAACACTGGTAATTATTTAGTGTGTATTGATTGAGAACATATATTATGACAAATAGCTACTATAAATCGACTACCATTTTAACATGAATAAAATGTAACACTGTAGCTTCTAAACTCTTGAAAAACAATAATGCATGTTTTTGGGCAAATTGTTTCTGCAGCTTATATTAATTGTTTACTGCACAACTGAATTTAGGTCCATTCCACTGACTCTGCAGCCATCCATGAGCCATGACCCCTACATGAAATTCCCTGACTTGGGGACCTTCTAAGTGTCTCTTCTCCAGGTTGTTATATTCTCCCAGGTTTTCACAATGACCCTTGACATCTCTGTTTCCTTCAGTGCCGCCCACTGTCCAGGCCAGGCAGAGCATTGTGAATGCCACCGCCAACCTGGGCCAGTCTGTCACCCTGGTGTGTGATGCAGAAGGCTTCCCAGAACCCACCATGAGCTGGACAAAGTAAGAAACTGGTTGGTGCCTTGTATCATGGGCTAGAGAAGAAAGGGGCATCATAGGGCCTTCTCCATGCTGGCATTTCAGTGGCATGGATATGAGCTTCTTGCAACTATCAACTATCATGTAAAGAACGAATTCTTTTCTGTAAGGTTCCCTTGCCTTATGCATTGGATTATTCTTTCATTTTCAGTCTTGTGGGGGCAGATTCAGAAGATATGACCTGGGGGACCTCAACCTTGTGAGTGCAGTTTATAACCCTTGGACAGAGTCAGAGAAGTGGGTAGAGAAATAAAAGGTATATGTAGAAGTACAACTTGGTGTCTTCCCTTGTTGTGAAGACTAAGTATTCCCATTGGCTCAGCCTGCATTTTGTAGACACCAATTAAAACTTAACATTTTAACTCTGGGGTCAAAATCATAGTCTTTTGTATTTCTGCACCCTGTAGAGATGGGGAACCAATCGAGAATGAGGAAGACGATGAGAAATACATCTTCAGTGATGACAGTTCTGAGCTGACCATCAGGAAAGTGGACAAGAATGACGAGGCCGAGTATGTCTGCATTGCTGAGAACAAGGCTGGCGAGCAGGATGCCTCCATCCACCTCAAGGTCTTTGGTAAGGGCAGCAGGGATCCTGTTACCTACACACTGAACCCATCAGAAGGACTGTCCACTCTACCTGGAATACATCCCGAAGCAACCATTTCTTACCAGCTCCACCATCTAATCCCCAATCCAAGCCACCTCAAGCTCATCTCCCCGGTGAACTTTTCCTAGCTGGTCTCCCTGCCCCCTCCGCCCTTGGTCCTCTTCAGACCATTCTATTCCCATAGCTAGAATGCCCTAAAGTCCACTACTTTTACAAAATCCTATTGCAACCTGAATAAAATCCAGTCCTCCTGCCATGGCCTAAATATATGCTGGCTGCTACCTCCCTCTCCAGGTCTATCTTCCCTTCCCTTGGGTACACACTGGAAGCTCTCCAGCCATACACACTTCTCTGGGTTCTTTGAACACACCAAGCTTGTTCCTTATCTCAGGGACTTTGCACTTAATGCTCTTTTGCTTAGATTATCAATGCCTGAGATCAGCTCTGAGCTACCTTCTTATTGCCATTCAGACATCAACACAAACTCTCCTCCATTCATCCGGCCCTTACTGCCCTGGATAACATAGCTCTCCCGTCATAATTCTTTCACCCCTAACCTATGTAAATCTCTTCCAGTATTCTTACTGTGTCTTCTTCATACTCTTGCCAATACTTGAATTAATTTTATTAACATACATGTTTGGGGGATTGTTTATTTCCTGTGTCCACTAACATGTAACTTTCAGGATGTCAGAATCCTGGCTTACGCACTGCTTTCTTCCTGGCACCGTGAATAGCACCAGACTCCTAACAGGCCCTGGGTAAATATCAGTGACTAACCAACTGGCTGCCTCACCTTCTTGGCTTCCTCCTGTGTGTAACTGTCATAGTCATGAAAAGTCCCTGTGTCACTACTCACCATGTCATCATAACCAGCTGAACTTCCATTCATTTCCAAATTGAAAGGCATTTTGACCTGACCCTGAGAAAAGAATTTGTTGCACAGAACTGTTTACCCTTGTGGCTCTCAACTGTCTCTGCTTATCTGTTTGAAAACCACAGGGAAACTGGCACACTTGAGATGGTACAGTTGATGTACAGATGTCCGAGGGGCAGCTCTGGGCACACCCTTCCCAGATAGGCCGACTGTGCACCTGGGAACCATCTGTGGGACCCGCTCTTTTAGCCTGATCAGGACTGTGTATAAACATGCAGTTGAAAATCAAGTGTGTGTATGCAAATGGCCCTGCTAATAACAGCTGAATCTTATTTATTCCTTGATGACAACTGCATTCAGAAATAGGCTACTTGTTTGAGACAACTAGGTGTACTTGAGAATGAAAGCTAAACTTCATTAGAAACCTCTGTGGTAGACTTCACACTAATCTCCCCAATCACTCTGAGTAAGTTCTTCCATATTGTAGAAAATGACAGATTAATTCAGTAATTCTTTTCCTCATTTAATAAATATTTATTACCAGTGATACAGGACAGAGGGGCTACAGAGATGAGTAGAATATTTTTATTTTATTTTTTTATTTAAAGAGAAGAAAGAAAAAACAAAACAAAACATAATAAAGGGTAGCAACAATGCAGAATTCCAAGGAAAAAAGGAAAAGAACAACAACAAAAAAACCTAAGAGATTATTACTTGACAAACTACATAGTGACTTCTTGGAAATAGTTGTTCAAATTATAAAGTTAAAACATGTAAAGTAGATATTCAAACAGTGAGTCTGTTAACAGTTCTGTTCCACGATCTGACAAAAAAAAAAAAACAGCAATATGGTCATCCATCTTACCCACTCAAATATATATTCAATTATATCAAAAGGGTAAAATTAAACACAACAAAACAGAACAAAGCAAATCACAGGAAAGCAATGTAAGAGACATAAATTCCAAAACTAGACAAT